>CAJUYH010003299.1:0-33488 GCA_910591685.1 Galerucella tenella | reverse complement strand
GAGAGTGAGTCTGCATTTCTGTGGCTTATTCCGGCTCTATGCGCAATGGTGAAATTATATTCTTGGAGCCGCTCGATCCATCTGGCGATTTGACCTTCAGGGTTCTTAAATTGCATAAGCCACAGAAATGCAGACTCACTCTCTAGAAGACCATGCCCAGCAGAGTGCTCTCATTGCACCAAAACAGAAGCTAAGGAAGCTGCCATTCGAAGAACCACGGTGACCAGCGACGAATGGACACCGGAAAAGTTGGAAGAGGAACAAGAGAACGATCCCGACTTGAAGAAAATCCGACATTGGAAAAAGGAAAACTGTCGACCTACTTGGCAGGAGATTTCAAGGTACTCGCCAACGATGAAATCGTATTGGGCCCAGTGGGACTCGCTGGTTCTGGAAAACGGTTTGCTACAGCGAGTAATCGAGAACGATGAAGGTTCCGAAAGTAGAAGACAGTTGGTGATTCCAAGAACAAGGGTAGCAGCAGTACTGCGGAAATTACACGACAGTCCGTCAGGAGGACATCTAGGTGTGAAGAAGACCCTCCAGAAAGTGCGAGAACGGTTTTATTGGATGCACAGTTCCGAAGATGTGAAGGACTGGTGTAAGAAGTGCACCACCTGTGCTACGACCAATGGACCACAAGGAAGAAGAAAGGCTCCTATGAAGCAGTACAATGTCGGAAGCCCTTTTGAACGCATTGCCCTGGACATTGCCGGACCGTTTCCACCTACAGCAAATGGCAGCAGGTACATTTTGGTGGTCATGGATTATTTCACAAAATGGGTAGAAGCGTATGCCATTCCAAACCAAGAAGCCGCAACTGTTGCCGACGTGCTTTTGAATGAGTTCATTTGCCGATATGGAGTGCCCCTGGAAATACACAGCGACCAGGGCAGAAACTTCGAAAGCCAGCTGTTCCAGGAAGTTTGTGAAAAGCTCGGCATGAAAAAAACGAGAACTACGGCTTTGCATCCACAGTCGGACGGAATGGTAGAGCGAATGAACAGAACTCTTGGCAAATACCTGTCTAAAGTAGTATCTAACCATCAGCGAGATTGGGACCAATATCTCTCGCTATTTGCGATGGCCTACAGATCCGCCATCAATGAGTCTACCGGCCAAACACCAGCAAAAGTTCTGTTCGGACGCGAAATGAGATTACCCTGCGACCTTGAATTTGGATGCCGACCCGGAGAAGACATAGCTGGTGAAGATTACGTGACCCAGCTGAGAAAAAGAATGGACGACGTACACGAGCTGGTTCGATCGAATCTCCAGATCGCTAGCGATAGGATGAAGAAAAGATACGATACGCAAGCTACAGAAGGAGGTTTCCACGAAGGAGACAAAGTCTGGCTGCATAACCCAAGAAGACAAAAGGGTTTTTCTCCAAAGTTGCAGAAAGCTTGGGACGGTCCGTACCTCGTGAAGAAACGAATCAACGATGTCATATATCGTATCAGCAAGATCCCAAACGGAAAGCCAAAGGTGGTACACCGTAACCGATTAGCGCCATTCGAGGGTGACCACGATAAGGAAGTAAACCAGCTTCAGGAAGTAGCTGATCCTGCTTTTGGAGAGTTCATGGGTGCTTGTGGTGGTACCGGAAAAGCAAGATTCGGCGTCACCACTGAGAGACGACAAGACATGCTTACCGTTCCAGAGGAATACTCACTGGCAATAAACATCCCTGCCAGCGTAACCGATGCACGTGGGCTAGCATCTCTGTTCATAAAGAAGAGTGGCGCCCGACGTTTGCAAGACCAGTTACCAGTACCAGGTAAAGCTCTGAAGCTGCAAGATGGCTCCCGCTACAATTTCCACCTAGTGACGAGAAACACCTTCGACGAAAGACCAACGTACGAGGATATCTGGGAAGCATTACGAAGCTTGAGGGAGCATGTGCTTGAATTGGACGTGCATAGGCTAGCCATGCCCAAGATTGAATGTAGGCATTTAGATTGGCGAATAATCCGTAACATGGTAGAAGTAATCTTCCGAGACACCGAAGTGCAGGTACTAGTCTGCGGCCGAGCACGGGAGACACAGCCAACAGAGAAGACGGTCGCATGTTACTTCCATGCAACTGGAAAATGTAACAAGGGAACCAGTTGCCGATACAGTCATCTCGTTTCAGTTTTCTAGTTAGTTCCAGGAGGAACTGTCTCTTAAGGAGGGGGCAATGTTACGCGAGCTGCTGCATTAATGTGCTCAATTAGTGCCCCCAGTGAAATTCCCATATGATACGACTATGGCTCCTCCGCCGTATTTTCAAGAATGATCTGGAATACGTAACATCTAGAAAAACCCGGCGCATCCGCCAAAACTTCGAGTTCTAGAGGTTTCTAGAAAAACATACGTGCGAGTATAAATAGGCGACGAGCATCGCAGCGGAGTTAGTTAGTCAGTTAGTGTTGATACTGAAAGAAAGCAATCGCGCCTCGATAAAGTGTTTATTAAGTGACTCTCATATAAATTATAGTTAGTGTGTGTTTAGTGTGACATATAAATTATTAAATAAGGACTGTATATGAATATAAATCTGTAAATATAAATTAATTGTAAATATAAATTAGAATAAACGTTACATTATTTTCCTAACAAGTGCGGAAAGTGATACTCTCCCGCACGCGACTGCAGTTGACCCGAACGACGCGGAGCGGAGTTCGGGCAAGCGGAAAAGACACTTTACGCATGAGTAAGGAACATAATTTTTTCTACGATCGTATATACAAAAAAGTATGCCAACCCATTTTTCAAGTTATTTCATTTCAACATACCTACATATACAAAACTATTAATTATTATAAATATTAATATTAAAAACACAATTTGTTGCCTTCTGTAAATAACTTGAAATTGTCGGTCCAGTGGAGTTATTTGGTGTTAACTGAGGTTGAGGATGGCATCGGTTGCAGGTCACATAAAAATGACGATGGAGGTGACGGCAACGGTTTCAAGTCATTTGTAGATGAAAGAATTTTATTGGATATATATAACCTGGGTGGTTTTTTAATTGTTTTTTGACACTACTTTAAAGAATGTATAGGGTTATATCAAAATATCTTCATTATTTTATATTTTCAAAAAATTAAAAATGCAACAAAAAGCTAGAAAAGATGTAGATTTTATTTGATTGACTATTCCGTGAATATTCATTCACTTGTTGTAACAATAGTTATACCTTCCGGAGTGAAAAACTTTCTAATAAGGTCAAAATTTGCATAATTTCACTTTCCCGAACTAGTGCGGGAAAGTGAAACTTTCAAACCTTAAATGCGTGCGGGAAAGTGGGTTAAAACGCACGGTCGTAGAAAAAATATGTTTCAAATGTCAATAAACGAAGCAATATTGAATAAATAGAGAAAAATGTGCTAAAGACCTTATCCGTAGAGCTCTACTCCCAAAACATCACAGTTTGAGTTTATACAATATACATGGGTCGGTAGCTTCACAACAGTATTAATTCAGTTATGTTTTTTTTTGGCACAATGTTTGAATAATATATACAAATGATATTTATTGAAATACTTATTCTCTAATTAAAAATTGAATCATTAGATAAATTGGTACGCTATTGAAAACTTTTCTGTATGTGTATCGAAATCTGGTTCAATTGAGTATATTATACTGGTTCTGGTAAAATTGGAGGCCTGGAGGGAGTACATTCGATCTCAGTCAACTATTCCTTCACGACATTAGGTCTCGATCTGCTATAGTTTTTGAAATTTGACGTTCGACATTTGACATGTTACCTTTTTTTTGCTCTTCACACTCCTATTTTTCATATCCCAAGTGCAAATTCCTTTCTAATAAGGCTGATATTATTCAGAGGTTATAAAGTATTAACAGTTTAAGAATTATTGAATATCCGTTAATGATTAGTGCTCCGTTTTCTTCTAGATTTCTTCCCGATACTGTTAAAAACCAAGGATTGTTCAAAACTATTTCTGGGTCCCGCAAAATTACTCTTATTGATTATTTGTTTGTGGCCCAAGCATTCAAATCATGTTAAAAATATGGCATTATTTATCCACACAGCTGGTGCCACTATAACAATGAGTGGCATGGCATTTTTTTCTTTGGAAAATACTGCCGATTTCAATAAAATGGTTTTGGCTTTATGTTTCTTAACAGCATCATCAATGGTAAGCACCATAAACAAAAATATGTGACATAAAAACCAATCAACATTATTTCTATTTTGAAATCTGTATTTTTCAGGCGTATTCCAAAATAGTTTTTTTGTGGTATAAATCGAATGATATAAAATTGATTTTCCAAACAATTATGGATGAATTTTGGCCGTATGATATAATTGAAGGCGTTAGTAAACGTTCTATAATCACTTTTATCAAGTACAGTAATTTGGCGGTTTTAACATGTACCTTTACAGCGATAATATATTCGATGCTCATTGGCATTAGACCTATATTCACTGATACCAAAAATTTGCCACTGTTTTCTCAATATCCGTACGATTGGTGGACTAAGTCTCCCATATATGAAATTCTCTACATTCATCAAATGTTCTTTTTCAGGTGATGTATTACATAATTCATTTGCTGCACATTTCACTAGAAATTGACGTACCCAGTATCAGACTGCACAGCACATCAGTTTAACTCGGAAATAGGAAAATTTACTTAATCTGGTGCTCCTTCTTTCAAATTTTCAATTAATCCCAAATCATGTTCAACTGCAAATAACGTTTCAACACCAACACCTTTTTGCAAGAACAGCTATAGTGGAAAAGCGATGTGAATAATAGTGTGTTATTTTACATTTTTTCTGCCAAGAGTTTGGTCCATTCTCATGTTCTGTTAATTCCAGTAGGCATGTTCTTGTAGGACAAAGCTTTTTGTTAGTGCTATTTCTTACCAACCATTTGCTATTGGCCGAAGCTTTTGCATATCCTTATGTGGTCTCTTAATATGGGATTGTATTCGATACGTAACGTGAATTCTCCTTCTTGGACTAATTCTTGTTAAAAATAATGCACTCTGCAGTTCACTGCCTCGTTGTCTTGCCCGACAAGTTCAAAAGAGATTAAAATATTTTTTTCTGTAGGCCGTCTGTGGTCTATTCGTCATGACTTTTTATCATTCCATTTAAGTTGAAGTACACTTGTGCACTGTATCAAGCTTAAGTATATCAAAACTTCACGTATCATAGTAATTAGAACTTTTAAATACATAAAAATTAGATGATTGCCCTTAGCCACCATAAAAAATTATACAGAGTTCGGCAAAAGTCCGGGACCGGACAAACATCGAAGAAAATATAAATTTTGTAAAAAATCTTTTTATACCACTGATTTCACTCCAACTTCAACTAGAGTTTGAAAATATTTTGAAATATACAGGGTGTTCCAATAAAGTGTGGCGTATCAAAGTTATATTTTTTCTTATGGAACATTGGAACCCCTATATTTTATTGCATTTTCCGATGACCACTGAAAAATATAATTAATACTCCTTCATGATGGTTCCCTATACCTAAATACAGAGGGTTCCGAGTTATGCTGACTTTTTTTAAAATGTGAACATTTCGAAAAAAGTTAATAACTCATTGATATAACAAATTCCAGAAAATTTTCTCTCACATCTGAATAATTAGACATTCTTTGAATGTATTCCACTATTGAGTATTAAATATCTTTTTACAGGGTGTTCAGAATTTTTAGTTTCATTATTAGATCATTCAATGTGCAGTATCAGGTTTATTTTAAATGGAACACACTGTATTTTTATAATTCGTCATATTAAAAAAAATGTCCTCTTCTGAATGGTATGAGGGTATTATACTTTTCGTGAAATTTACCAATTTCTTAAATTGTATGATAAATAGATTTTATAACATCTGCAATTCTCTCTAAATTTCAAATTAATAATCTTGGCATAGTTGTTGTAAGAAACTGAGTCTTCAGAAAGTATAGGGTTTTGCTATCCTATACCGAGTGGTTGGAAAGATATAGCCACTCTCACAGAAAAATCACTATCCACTTGGAGAAATTTTGTGAAAAACAAAAAAGTTTCAAACAATACGAGTGTTGAAGATGTTGAAGATTGGTGTCGTTATTATCATTAGGAACATTAAAATACAACATGAATAAAAACGGAACCAACAAAAAACAACTAAAAGTAATAAACTTTTTGTTTTTTGTTATTTCATAAAATGTCTAAGTGGATAGTGATTTTTCTGTGAGAGCGGCTATATCTTTTCAACCACTCGGTATGAGATAGCAAAACCCTATATTTTCTGAAGGCTTGAAACGTGATCTATATAGTTTCTCACAACAAGTATGCCAAGATCATTAGTTTGAAATTTAGAGAGAATTGCAGATGTTTTAAAATCTATTTGGCATACAATTTAAGAAATTTGTAAATTGCACAAAAAGTATAATATTTAGGTATAGGACACCCCCTAACCATTCGAATGATGACATTTTTTTGAATATGATGAATTGTTAAAATACAGGGTGTTCCACCGAAAATAAGCCTGATAAGCACATTGAATGATCTAATAATGAAACTGAAAATTTTGAACACCCTGTAAAGAGATATTTAGTACTCAATCGTGGAATACATTCAACGAATGTCCAACTATTTAGATGTGAGCGAAAATTTGCTAGAATTTATTAAATCAATGAGTTATTAATTTTTTCAAAATGTTCACATTTCTTAAAAAGTCAACATAACTTGGAACCCTCTGTATTTAGGTATAGGGAACCATTATGAAGGAGCATTATATTTTTCAGGGGCAATCAGAAAATGCGCTAAAATATAGGGTGTTCCATAAGAAAGAATATAACTTTGATACGCCACACTTTATTGGAACACCCTGTATAATTCAAAATATTTTCAAATTATTGTTTAAGTTGGAGTAACATTTGTGGTATGAAAAGATTTTCCAAAAAAATTATATTTTCTTCGATATTTGTGCGGTCTCGGACTTCTGCCGAACTCTATATACGTCGGCAAATAGAGCAATTAATACACTAGGCAATATAATTTATCAGTTCATATCCATCTCAAGAAACTCACCGTTTGAAAGGGTTTGTTTAAATAACTGTTTGTTTCCCGTCGAGAGATGGAGTTGTTTAATCAGAAGAATGGGAATAGTTTTCCAGGTTCATCTTGTTTTCCGAGCTAGTTTTCAATAATAATCACAATAAATAAAGCTATGATAATGAATACTCCTATTTTTTCAGTACAACAGTGGCCTGTGGGGCTTTTTCAGCAATTGTAGTTGTCATGGGACTTTTTCTATCAATTTCCAGTCAGTACTGTATTCTTCGAGAATGTCTTACTTTGTTCAACACAGAAAACATGTTTGCATTGAACGTAAAAATGCGAATACTCTTCAAGGATAGATTAAATGAAAGGTATGACGAGAAAAAGGAATTTTTCGTTAGATGCGTGAAACATCACTGTAAGCTACTAAGGTAAATGAATATTGTTTGTATAAAGTTCAATACTTTGAATGTTCTTAACTCGCCTTTACCAAATTAATTTGACATTGACACTAAGGCGCAATTTATGAAGAACGACTGCGAGGTGGCGGCGTAATAAGTACATGTGCGAGCTGCATGATAACCTACGACGCAGTGAAAACTACTAGCGCCACGCAGCATGGCTCCCGAAGATGAACGATAGGCAACTGAAAGTATATGGAAATATCAGAAAATAAGAAATAGAAAACGAAAAAAAACAAGAAAACCCAGTCCCAAACCAGGTTGATCAAAGTGTAATGATGTATAAAAATATCGGAAAATAAGAAATAAAAAACCAAAAAAAAACCAGGTCCTAATCGGGTTTCAAACCTAGGACCTCTAGGTTGTAAACTCTCCATCATTCACTATCCTACCATCTGGGCTAATCTGCTCACATTCAGTCACATCGAATAGAAGGTTAAAGGCTGCTTAGACGCATGCGCACCTCAACTATTAACTTTCAGTTGCCTATCGTTCATCTTCGGGAGCCATGCTGCGTAATCGGCTAGACGCTAATGTGAAAACTAAGAGGACTCCAGCCACCGCAACGCCAACAGAAGGCTACACGACTGACATACGCCTTACGAAAGTATGTATGCTTTTCGTTATTAGCACAAAATGTGTGGCGATTTCCAATTTTAAAGCTGCGAAAGAGTGTAACTGAATGTAACTTTACATGACCATAAATTGTGCACATGGAAAAAATGCCTTAGACATTCAGTGCAAATGGTTTATTGAGTGCTGTAAAAAGAGCGTTTCAAATTTTCCGAAAAAGTTTTATATTTGAACTGACAAATACCGGTACTTCCTTTAGGTAGTATTTTGCTCGCCATTCCAGCTCCACGCGTCGGCATCATGCCAGCTCGACGTCACCACCATACACCCGTTCTGCGTGAAATACACCTCGGTAGCCAAATTTTCAGCCTGTACAATTTCACCAGATCTGAATTCCTCGAATCGAAGTTTCACTGAGGCACTAGTCAATAATAGTTATTTATGTACCAAGGGAATAAATAGATAGTTATGGCGACGTCTTACGAACCAGAGGGCCTCTGGCCCGAGGGTTTGTAAGTCGCCCGAGGGTATACAGATATTTTTATGCCAGCGGTACATACATGAATATAGATGAATTGGACCTGACAAATGTATCAAATCTCTCTCAGTCTATTATTAACTATTGATAACCAATGAAATTACTATTAAATTTTTTAGGATAACTAAAATGGTAAATGGTGTTGTGAATCAAATTGAGTTGGTGCAATTAACTGGTACTTGCCTTAGTGTTGGACTTGGAATGTTTCAATTCACGGTTGAAGTAAGTAAATTTTAGTTATACAATATTATATTTTATGATTATTCCAAGGTAGCTTATAAATAAAAATGGGTTAGGAAAAATGTTATCAAGTTTCTGAGTGCCACAAGGAATTAATTCATCAGATGTCGAAGGTAATTGTTCAATATTATTATATCGCCTTACAAATTTGAAAATTACTTCCCAACGAGCAAACTAAGAAGCAACAACTACTTCCCTTCAAATGCCTTCTAACTTGATTTAAGATATTCATCAGGCGTGACCGATTTAATCGCAACCGTTTTTCGTCCTTCAATTATTTGAATCAAGTTCAGTTTCCTACACAATACTTTCCACATATCCCCATAAAGAAACTTGAGATCAGTAGATCTTGCTGGTCATTCGATTGATCCTTGCCTTCTTATTCACCATTTTTGGTTAAAAATAGTTCAAAAAATCATGCCGTTGTTAGTGGAGAAAAAAAGAAATATCCAGTTTCTCACCTCCAAGTCCTGGAGCTAATTTAACCTGACCAGATCAAGATTCTGAATTTTGCATTCATTGGTCCGATTAGCCAGATTAGTATAAGAGTTCAAAATGGTCGAATTTTTCGTATTTCTTTTGCTTAACATTAGTGGAAAATGTATTTTTTTTTCACAGAAGCATATAAGTTTTTTCCAAATTTCAATGAGTTTCCTGTACATGTTTGGTAATACCTTACAAGTGTTTATGGACTGTTATCTTGGGAGTCATCTCTATTTCGAGGTTGGTAATATTTTTAATCCTACACACACACTTCCACATTATAGTCACAATATTTTTAAATGTTTATCTCATTGTGCTCGTTCAAATAAGAGATTATTTGTCAGTGTTTGCACTGTATAAATGAAGGTATGTTCCAGGCAAGTCTATTACCAGACGCACTATTTCATAGCAACTGGATGGAACTGAAGGATGAGGAACTGAAAAAAGATGTCAAATTCTTTCTTCGCCATTGCCAGAGAATTCCGCAAATCAGCGTGTACAACATGTATGATATTAATATGATTTCATTTGGCAAGGTAAATGGAGAAAATTTTTTACTTATTTATAAACAAAAATATTGATAAATGGATAATATTGATAATCCAATAATATGAATTTGATAATTCTATGTAAATAAAGAGCTTTTTCATCAAACCTAGATTATATACTGGCATATTCGACTGCGATCTTCTAGGATATATTTCTCTTCATCTATATTACTATCTCAATAAAGTCCATCAGCAGTCCCCAATTCAATCCCTCGAATAAAACAATCACTTAACGGTAGCAAACCATATTTGTGTTTGTTTCTAAACTAAATCTAAAGGCCCCCATACACTACGGGTAAACACGACAAACTTAACCGAACAGTTAAAATTGTACGTGCAAAATTGCCGCTTTTGAACACACATACACTGTCGGGAAAGAACGTCTGCAGTTGTGTGTTTCACGATTTATCGCAAGGACATAATAATTGCAGTGTAGTTAGTTTTTGCTTTGAAAAAGAAAAAAAAAAAGAAAAATGGTGGAGCGTGTCGCGAAACACACGGTAGGAACTTTAGTTCCTTTTAAGCAAAAATTTTTTGAATCGATAAATGAATACACATATTAATATAAGAATTTATTTTACTCTGGATGAAACTTCATTTAACAAAAATATACAGTAGTATTAATTATAAATAGAAAAAAAAATCTTATCATTGAGTTGATTGGCACAATAGTTATTTATGATGCGTTATGGTGCGTGAAGCTATACTTTTGCGCACGAGTTGCGAAAATGCCAAAGTACTATATGAAATAATCCGTACAAATTAACAAAAATACTTAGAACAGAATAAAAAGGGTATTTAAGGGGACCTCGGATTTTATAAAATTGTGTAATACACCTGATGTTATAGAAAAACAATTTGCATATTCCTCGGTGGTCGAGAAGTAAGAAAACCAGACTCTCACGCGGTAGATCCGGGTTCGATTCCCCGTGAAGGAGTTTTTTTTAATTGTTAATTTTACTTTCAAATAACTATTCTGATTGATATTAATAACGACAACAGGTAGACGTTTGAAATATTTAGCAGAATATTCATTATTATAGATAATGGTACGGTACCTTTCATGAGGGAGTCCGACTGGCAACATCTACTTATAACAGCATCGTATATTTAAAAAGGGAAACCGTAGCATTATACAGATTGGACATTCAAGAACTGTACGTTTACCACAAAAAAATTAGTGGAAACGTAAAATTGAATTGTTAAATTTACAATTTGAAGTTATATTACAGTTTATGGAAATTTTTATTTTCTAGATTGTTTCTTAAGTGGTCGTAGAAAAAATATACTGTTCGACTCGTGTGAATTGTCCATATCGCACTTACACGATCGTCCTCGTGTGATTTGGCCATCATATCCACACTAGTTGCACAAACTACTATTTCTATCAAAATATGCCCTTTTACATTTAAAAACATTATGCCAAATGTCAAATCAATTTATACATTCATTTTAAAGTTATCGAATCAAAACATTCAAGTTTTCAAAATTTCAACACCCTGTATTTCGAAAATTAAATGTGCTAGACCCCTTAATCCTCATATCATTTTGTCCAATTTTACGAGAGGAATCTACATGCAAACGTTGTAATTACCCTCAAAGTTCGAGATGCTTACACCATTTTTTGCGCGAACGTATTGAAATAAATTCCGAATAAAATAATTTAAATTTCTTCGAAATGAACTAAATGTCAAAAGTGACATTTATACTTCTCGATCAGTTTAAAATATATTTTGCATTTTGTTGAAATTGTTAAGCTTAGAAACCAGTAAGCATAACCTACCGTCCTGACAACCGATGCTGTGAAAAAACAAAAAGGATCAATCGCGCAAAAAAAATTATGGAAATAATAGTAAAAATGTATCCGAACAAATTCAAGTAGATCACCAGCACTGCGAGTACCAGCTTTGCATAGAATTTTAATGCAGCATCGGTGGTTCTGAGGAAGAATGCTCACCTTCCACGCGGGCGGAGCGGGTTCGATTCCCGGCCGAAGCATAAGAATCGCTGCTTCGTAAACGAGAGAGAGACTCAGGAGAGAGCACACGCACGCAAGTAAGGCACATGACGAAGCAACGTAACATAACGTAACGTAACGGTCAGATCTTTTGCGTCGCGACCCTCGGTCGCTCAAACCTAACCTGACGTAAAGAACTAAAGTTCCAGAATGTTCGAAATGGGTAAGAGATTGATTATTAATAAGAAACGAATTTTTCCATGTCAATCTATTTTAGTTTAGTTTCAACTGGAAAAAAGTGACTGGTGTATTTAAGAATGGATGCAGATTTAAACCGTATCACACCTTGATACAAAAGCAAGATTCGCACCTTCGGTAGTCCATATCCTGTCATGAACGTCTTACGGCAACTTTACGATATTCTGCTACAGGGCGAAATTATGAAGATTTAAAATTTTTGACAGCAATATCAGCTCAAGCCTTAGGACGCATAGTACCAGAAAAATGTTGTGCTATATACACTGTTTTGAAGGAGGAATATTCTGAAGATTTTATTTCCCATAAACTTGGCAACGATTTATATAACTCCAAAAATTCAATAGTAAAATCTTCAGTACACATTATGGTATCGGCCATTTTACAGAACCACTATGTTTTTTCACGACGGATTTGAATGAATACCACATACAGTAGCAGACTTGCACGAACACGTTAGCCTGTACGCATAAAATCTCAAGTCATGTCGGAGATGAAGAACGTCGGTTAACATCGTCGTGATTGGCCCATACACTAGCAATTTTGTACGCGCAATTTTAACTGTTCGTTTAAGATTGTCGTGTTTACCCGTAGTGTATGGGTGCCTTAAAGCTTTTTTTGTTTAAACAAACCTACGCATATTAATTATTAATTATTTCAGTCAATGAAATTATTGATCCATTTGTTTTTTTATGTATATAAATTTTTTGTTTTATCTATATTTTATTCAAATATATGTCATTTACTTATGGAAAAAAGTTTTTATGTATTAATCCAAGAAAATTTTGTTTATGTGGTGATATGTCATTGATTTTATAGTTAGTTATTTTGGATTATTTCTTGTAATATTTAAAACAAACAAGTATTTCGAATGCTTTTCTTTCTATTTCAGGTTTATTGTTGTTTATTATTTATTTATTAGCTAGTTCTTCTATTGTTCTTTCCATCAATGGGACAATTCAAAGTTGAGAATATTTTCACTACCTTCTTTCAAATTAATCAGCTATAATGAATAATGATATTTTATTTCAGGTTATAAAAGTGGCTTTCTCCGTCTACACTCTGATGTCAAAACTAACAGAGTAAATTGATAGTGCAGGTTCCAATAGTTAATTTATATATGAAATAATTATATCAGTGGAAAAATTAAATAAAAATTTGCTGGTTGTTTTTTTCATATCATTCAATGTACCACCACCACCGTAACGGATTTCTTTGAAAAGTTATTTTTTCATCAAATCATATTGTGGCATGTCTCAGGTTTTCAAATTTCTGAGAAGTAAGGAGGAAATAAAAATTACCTCATATATTCTCTTCATAATATTAGGTGAGATAAGATATTATATGATTCGAGATACGCCTCTGGGACTTTAAAAAATAGGTATTAAAGGTGGAAGTATGAATTTTTAATTAAGTGGAATAATATCTAATTGTCCTTCAATAGTTTAATTCAGTAAATAGACATTATTGTGAATTATTGAAAAAATAACTTATGCATGAAGCAATTAAACGACCATGGGGATTAAATATTTATTTTCTCGAAAAATACTACGCATTCTTGTGAAATTATTGTTAACTGTTCGAAGAAGCAATCCAGTAACCCTACAGCATGGTGTTTCACGGTAGGTATCACAATTTATTTTTATGCACATTTCTATACTTCAATATTCAAATCCCACTCATTTGCCTATCCTAATATTCATAACTGGCCACAATGTCTAAAAGCAAAAGAAATGGCGATATTTTTACAAAAAAAATATTTTCATTCCATACTTCGCGGATATTCTGATTCATAAACAAGTTCAAACTTCACGCGCGTCCTCACTCCTTTCAGCAAATTTAAATAATTGGCTCCATCAAAATTTGTGTCAAACAATGTGGTTCTCTAAAGTGCCATTATCGGTGTTGTGTTTTTATTTTTGTGTTTTTTTAACGACTAACAGCTCATCTACACAAATCAATCTTCCTTCCAAACTATTCGGTTTGTTCTTGAAATTAAAATAAAGGAAACAATAGGAAAAAACCCGACAGAAAAAGAATTGTTGAACTCTCATTAAAAACAGAAAGCAGAAAATACAAGACATTCAATTCTGTAAACATAATTCCAACGTGAAGTATAAAAGTTCCATTTGAACATGAAATTATCCCAAATTGTCTTCCATATTTATCAATTGGAATTTAATAAGCTAATCTTCCTAATAATGACCAAACAGTTTTCCAGACACCAATGTGCTGTTTTAAGTCATATTTACGATTAGATTTTAAATAATATGAAATTTGATTTTAGATTTATTTTCTCGACTGCTGAAAACAAATGACTATTCGAAATTATTTCTTGGTCCTGCGAAATTTATTCTATTATTTCTCATCCTATGGCCCAATCTTTCGAAAAGTATAAAAAATATTTCGTTTGTCATTCATACAGTGGGTGCGATGATTGTAATAAGTGGAGTTGCATTTTATTCTTGGAAGAATGTTGATAATTTTAATAATATGATTTTTGGCCTGAGTACTGCATCATTGACAATCCTGGTAAGTATCCTTTTTTGGAATATATCTCAGTCCAAACTACTCCAGATATTCGTGAAGAAAATTGCTAGAAATGGTTGCCCGAAGAGTCGTACGATTTCTAAATAAATTTGTTTCATAGTTTGGGGCTGAATCGAAATCGCCCCCACATTGTTTTGGAACCCTATTTTTTGTTTTTTGGCGCTGATTACCCTTTTGGCACCGAGAGTGAAGAGAAGAGAAGCAAGCCACCAAATCAAATGTAAGAGTGAAGGCACTAGATTGAATGATGCAATCAGTCATTCATATCTCCAAACTACATCTAATATAGTGATAGCAAAAGATACAAAAACAGCAAGAGAAATATCCAGGATACCCTCTTCACGATAAGGTGCTTGTCTAGCGACTTATCAACACAAACAAGACATGCAACGGATAGGAGAAATAATGGTAACACAATTATTTATAGTAGGTATATTCAGTAACTTATAACTACTACTATTTTACATTTAAATTTGTGCTTAGATCGCTTTGAGAATTCCCACAAAATGATTTAGTAGTTTTGCCGCTATAATTGAGTTCTCCTCGGACCATATTTTCAGCTAATTTCTATATCTATCTATCTTTCTATCAACAACAACCGAATTTACTGGAATGTGGATGTAATGATCACGGAACGGAAATGGAATGTATAGTGGGAATCAACCTTCAAGCAGAGCGTGGCTGTCAGTGAATATTCTAATTTTTTGTACGGTATATCCTCTTCTGATGTTTCCATCAATACAGACTATTATGGCAATTATCTCTGCTTGAAGCATAGTCGTATATTGACCAAGGCTAAAGAGCAGACTTTTTCTAGGTCCTTTTAACATTTATCCTTCAAATATGTATTTTTCAGGCCTATACTAAAATTTTCTTCATGTGGTATAAATCGGATAAATTGAAATTGGTTGTCCACACAATTATGAACGACTTTTGGCCGTATGACATAACTGATGGCACAAGTAAACGTTTTATAGTTACTTCAGTTAAGATCAGTAATTTGCTAATGATAAGTTTGTTAAGTTTAGTAGTGCCGTATACATTGCTAAATTGCATCAAACCTTTATTTGCTGATACTCGAAGTTTGCCATTAATGTCTGAATATCCTTTTGACTGGTGGACTGAGTCTCCTATTTATGAAATTCTCTATGTCCATCAAATTCTGTTCGTCAGGTAATGTATTATTTAATTAATTTTTCACCAAACTAGAGCACTACAGGATGAACAGCGATTTTGTTTAAAAATATGGTTAATCGAAAGCTATATAACGGCATATTTTTATATTCCTTCACTTAAAATAGAAATAATGAAAAAAAAATAATAATCTAAGCTAATTTTAAATATATTCTATCCGATACTTCTGGATTTCCCATAAGACAAGTACTATTTTTACAGAAATGATTTTTTATTTTTCAAGTCAAACAGCAGTATGTGGTATTTATTGTGCAGTTGTACTGATTATGGAGCTATTTCTATCAATTTCCAGTCAATTTTGTATACTTCAAGAATGTTTATCTTTATTCAACACACCACAAATGTTCATAATAAATAAGAAAATGAGGGCGATTTTTGGAGACCAATTAGAAAAGAAATACGAAGAAAAAAAGGAGTTTTTCGTTAGGTGTGTGAGACACCACGGTATGCTCTTGAGGTAAGTCCACAGCGATCGCTGAAAGTCCACATAACATAAAAACAATAAGTTTATATTTCCAATAAGTCATTGCTTGCACTCGAAGATATTGCGTGATGCTTTTCTTCCCTTCCCATACACAACTGACAGATGCCAATGGTATGCATGTGCTCAATCCTGTAATCTTGTCGATTTTACCCCTATTGATATTCAGTATTTCGTTAGACAGTGACTTCAACGTTTTTTTTCCGGCTTAGGCACGTGGCTCCAGAACGACTGATATGTTGCTTCCATCTACTATACTGCTGTTTACGATATACTGAATTCGTAATCAGCGAATTTCTGCCATTCATCGCCACTATACCTTTCTGCCCCGAAGCACACTGACGCGTTATTTTTTTCAGTCAGGAAAACATATTTGTATTCTGTGTAAAAATTTAATTTTTAAAATCGCAGAGCGCTTTCATTTAAATATTGAAGACTTTTCAGTCCGCCTCTGGTTAGTTGTCAAAAAAATTTAATAGTATTTGTTGCTTTGCAAAGTTTTTCTAAATAGCTTAAATATTTCATTTTATTATTGTTTAACGAGACGTTTGATAGTTTACATAGGCAAAATGCTACGTATTCAAGCCGACAAAGTAGCAGCTATCTTAATAATTGGTGAACCTAGAAAGAATCTCCATAAAGAGGAACGTTTATTTAATGAAAGATACCCAGATCATCCTATCTAGAGAACTTTTTTGAGGTAGCTTCTTCACAACTTTGAAGTGAAGCAACAGGTAGTGTTCAAGATGCCAAATGATCTGGTCGACCAACATTTAGTGATGATAAAAAAATTGATCTAGTTGCTGAAATGGTAGTAAACCCTACTTCCTTTTCAACTGAAGTTGCGTCTATCTGTGAAGTAAGTGAAAGTACAGTACCTACAGAGAGTGTTGGCTGAAAATAAATTTCATCCATAGAAGTTAAATATGGTGCACCACCTTTCGGATGACGACCCCGACAGAAGACTCAAATGTAAGGTATTGGAGTGACACAAATCCTCACACCTTTCGTGAACAACATACCCAATTTCCAGAAAAAGTCAATGTTTGGGCAGGTATTTTGGGAAACCACATAGTTGGTCCTGTTTTCCTAAATTCAAATTTAAACGGTGAAGTGTATCTGGAGATGTTACAAAATGCAATTGAGCCGTTAATTCTTGAAATTCTGGAAGATATTCCAGATGAATTCGGCCATCCGGAAATAACATTTCAACAAGATGGTGCTCCTGCACATTATTATAGTGCAGTAAGACGTTACCTTGATGAAGAATATCGAGGTAGATGGATCGGCCAGATCGGTCACCAGATCTGACACCATTAGATTTTTTTCTATGGGGGTACTTGTAATCCAAGGTTCGTACTACGGCACAAGATAGCATTGGCGTTTTTAAAGAAAGAATTATTGAAGAATGCAATGCAATTTCAGCTGACACATTCGAACGAGTACAACAAGAGTTTACTAATAGGATGTATTACTATCAGGTTGTTCAGAATACGATTTTCAACCGCGCTGTTAAATTTGATTTAACATTGCGACTTAAACTACATCGATGTTCAATTTACAGCTGTTACGGATAGTTGTACAGAATGAGCCAATAAAACTGTCCTTGAAGCATGCTGATAACTTTAGTGCTGCATAACAGTCGGAAATGAAAATTATATTTTGGGCTCTATAATACTCCTTGCAATGTTCACTGCACTACACCTGGGCTCAGTTTTTCATGGAAAATATAGAATGTATAGCAGTTTGTTAAATAGTTACACAAATTATGCAAAAGCTTATTGTTGAGGCTGGGAAATTTTATAAAGGTCAAGTCAATAACTGAGGAATCCAGTTTAGGTTCCAGTTGAGGAATTGGTAAAAATTACGCACGTCATAGTCAAAGTCTAGTATATATTAGGAATCTACCAGTCCCTCCATAGACGTATTCGAGATTATGCCAACACTGGTCACTTTTTAAATTTTCAATAAACATAACCTGAACAGTGTTTGTTAATAAAAAATGAATAAGTATTTCAATAGACTCAAATTTATCACTATCTACAATTTTTTTCATGAAAAATTAGTCACTGAAAATCGCAAAATGAGAAGTTAACTCGTGAACAGCATTATCATTTCCCAAATACCATCTATCCTATTTGAAACTCTCATCCTCTTGATTTATTACCTCAATTGAAATGTCCACGTGGCTCTTGCCTGCTTATATTTTCCTTTTCAACCAGCTATAAAACTGTTCCAATAGTCTCATGGGACAGCTCGTGGCAGCAACTTTTATTTCGTGAGAGCATTTTCTGTCTCTATCCAATCGTACCATGGCCATTAACGCAACCTCCTTGACGTACAGGTCCAGAGGGGTCAGACCAGTAATTAGTTCCATTGCTGCGGTTGGTGTTGTTCTCATTGCTCCTGTGATGTTTAAACAAGCCATTCGATTCGCATTTGATATAATTTTTGGATGGCCGTTGCTTGTAGAACCTTCGGTCCCCATGCAATTGCTCCATACGTTAACATGGGTCTTATTATTGAAGTGTAGATCCAGGTGACCACACGGGGTGACCACACGGGGTGACAGACCCCATGTCTCTCCGACACTGCTCATAAGCCACATAATATGCTCTTTTTGCTCTTCTGTGTAGATGAAAGTTCCATGTTAGTTTCCTGTCAAGGATAATACCAAGGTATTTCACCTCTTCCGAAAAGTTTAGTTTGCTTTTGAAGATTTCGGGAGGTTTTAAGACCGATAAACGTCTTTTCCTGGTGAAAAGGACCATCTCAGTCTTACTGGGATTGATCGACAGTGAGTGTTCCTTACACCATGTTTCAATTAATTTAAGCCCATCCTGCGCTCTATCGCACAGTGTGTTCACAAATTTGCCAGTATGCAAGATAACTATGTCATCTGCGTATGAAATTGTGTAAAATCCATTGTTGTTGAGGTGATTAATCAGGGTGTCTAGGACTATGTTCCACAGAAGGGGTGATAAGACTCCTTCTTGTGGACATCCCCTCATGACCAGTCCTCTTACTGTGATGTCTTCTACATTGATACTTATTGCTCTACTAGAGAGCATCTTGAGTATCCATTCTCATACTACCAGAGGTACATTCCTGGAGTTGAGTTGCTGGGTAATTTTTGGAAAGGTTGTTTTATCAAACGCTCCCTCGATATCTGACATTGTTTGTAACAAATAAAATTTTGTCTAATTCTTAGATTAACCAAACTAGTTAATGATGTTATAAATGAGATGGAATTCGTGCAGTTGGCTTCAGCATGCCTCAATATTGGACTTGCAATGCTCCGGGTTAGAGGCGGTGTAAGTTTAATTCAATCCACATTTATTGTAGTAGTCTGAAAAATGTTTCCCGAGCACCAAGTATACATCTAATTCACAATATGTAACAGGAAATATGACCATAATACGGTTTTTCATCAAACTTCATATTATTTGCTATAAAGTTGGTGATAGGGCGATAGATGGATAATTACTACTTTAATTTATTGACGAAAATAGACAGTTAAGGAAAAGTTATATTCAAAAGTTTCATTGGGCAGATTTATCAAAACATCAATCACTAGAGGAATATTCAAGCAAATAAGCCTTCAATGCGAAAGGACAATTTGTTTCGAATAGAGAGAAAGGTTTCCACCCACTCAAATATGTCCACTGATCTTGAGAAGAATATACCAGTAACTATTTTAAAAGCAAGGAGGAAAGAGCCAGCAACATGACTATGGGATTTATTAGATCTAATATTCCAGATCACGTTCACAAAGTAATTGTTTAGTCGAGTCGAGGCTGACAAAGTTTAATAAATGAGATTTGTTCCGGTAATCATCGATAACAGACCAAGTTGTTCTTGGGGAGTCTTTAGCTCTTATATAATATCGATTCTTATATGATATCGATAAATGGACCATTAAAACGGATAAGGAAAGGTAGTAGACTAGAGTCTAGAAGTAGCAGTTGTATGCGCGAAGAAGCTGCACATAGCAATATCATTCTGAACATCAATATCGGTCCTAGCCTGAAACCGAGTCTATTCATGTTATTTTCTGTTATATATTGACTGGCGACTGACGACAAAAGAAGAGTAAACTTGAGTCACTCAATACACACATTCTCACAACACTCAACACAATTTCTACTAATTATCAAAAGTCCTAGTAGAAGCAATCTACACCAAATCTTCCCAACAACCAGTCAAGGACTTTAATCATTTTAAACCAATCACACTACGAAAATAAAAAAATTGATGTCCAATTTAATTTGAAGAAACTTGATAATTTTATTGTACTTCAAATAATTTTAGTTGGAATATCACAGAATGAACTGCAGCCTTAATTTATTTGTTACTTCCACAGAAACCCTCAAGTGCTATTGAACTTGGACTTGATTCTATCTTCTTGTTTGGTAATAACCTTCAGCTGTTCCTAGATTGTTTTTTCGGTAGCCAGCTGCATCACGAGGTAATGTTTTGGGAGCAAGTGAATAAATGGATAAGTACTTATCAATTTTAATTTGTATGCCAAACTCCAAAAGATTGCATTTTTGTCTGTTTCCAGGGAACTATTTTTCTCGCTTGTCAAATTTGGATTTTTAACCGATCACGTGACATGTAGTGAAGATAAATAAAATCTATCAGAGTATTCTGAGAATTCATGACATATCGTTGCGCCAACAAACGGTAACGTAATAACGCTCAATAACATTCAGACTTTTGTAGCATTGCTGGATTTAGACAAAAATGCATTTTGCATAATTTGTATACTTTCTCACACTAAAAATGCTGGTATTTTTCTCAAGACCACTTTTGGTTTTTATAAAGTCTGAATAATATCTATTTCTGTTCCAATTTTTCATTACTTAATTAACTTTATTAATATATCACTTTGAAGTACTGAAACTAAGTCTGAATAGTTATGAAAAATATTAGAACCACGATATATCGATATATCGGGTCACCGTATTCTGAATAGTTCAGTGAATACCATGTCAAACAATATTGATTGTCTAGTTGTCAAATTTTTCCGTTGTGTCAGATAGGGACGGTAGCTGGAATGCTACCAAAACGTCGTAATAAAAATATAAAAACATAATATTAAGGTTTGATTCCCAAAAATGAAGAGAAAAGAATACCTAAGTAATGTCACAAGGAACATACAGAAAACATGTCCAAAACAAAACAGGTTACAATTGTAACGAATCCCCCTGTAGATCTATTCTATCTCATCTTGGCGTCTTGTTAGGGATGCACATTATTATCATTTTTTCAATATCGACACCATTTAAATTGATTTTTTTGCACTGAAAATGTACCAGATTTTATTTAACACTCAGTAAAATTAATTTTAAGGCAAGTTTACTACCAAACGCACTGTTTCATAGCGACTGGGTAGCGTTAGAGGATGAAGAGCTGAAAAATGATGTGAAATTTTTTTTGCTACACTGTCAGAGAACTACACAAATCAGTGTATACAACATGTATGATGTTAATATGATCTCTTTCCGCTAGGTAAATGAGTTTTTTCAATAATAAGCCAATATTTAATTATACTTCTGAAAATTGAGAGATCCCCTGCACCAATTCCCAATCCCCAAAGTGATTCCAATTGGACAATGTTATATACAGAGTTCGGCGAAAGTCCCGGACAAATATGGAAGAAAATATAAGTTTTTTGGAAAATCTTTTTATATCACAAATTCAACTCCAGCTTAAATTATAATTTGAAAATATTTTGAAATATACAGGGTGTTCCAATAAAGTGTGGCGTATTAATGTTATATTTTTTCTTATGGAACACCCTATATTTTATTGCATTTTCTGATTCCTTCCAAAAAAATGATATTCCTTCATAATGGTTCCCGAGGTGAGAAACACCTACTACAAGGAAATTAGAAAAGCTAAAAGAAATAGCTTCAGAAAATTCTGTGAAGATATAAACACAACACCTGCTGCGGCAAGACTTTACAAAGTTATGGCGAAAAGTAGGGTCAACACAGATATGGCTTTGAGGAAGCCAGATGGTGAATATACCGAAAATGAGGAGGAAAGAGTTCGACTCTTACTAGAAACTCATTTTCCAGGGAGTACCCCAAATAGGGGAGATAATCCTCTCGAAGGTCACAATAGGCCTTCAAGAGAAAGTATTACAATGGCCAAACACATTTGTAGTAACGATAGGTTGAAATGGGCCATGAACACCTTTTCACCTTTCAAGGCACCAGGAGCAGATGGAATTTTCCCAGCATTGCTCCAGAAAGGACAAGACGAAATTCTACCGCATCTGATTAAAATTAGTCGAAGCAGCTTAGAACTGGGTTATATACCTGAAGCATGGAGAAGGGCAATAGTAACCTTCATTCCAAAAACTGGAAAAAGGGACACAACAAACCCCAAATCCTTTAGACCAATTAGTCTAACATCGTTTGTACTCAAAACGATGGAAAAGGCTATTGATAACCATATTAGAACGGAAATCCTAGAGAGACTACCTCTACACCCATGTCAGCATGCCTACCGGGCAGGCAGATCTACGGAGACTGCACTGGTACAACTGACGGAGGATATCCGAGGTGCTCTAGACAACCAAGAAACTGTAGTATGTGCATTTTTGGACATAGAAGGAGCTTTTGACAATACTCCACATGAGGCAGTCAGAAGAGCATTGAACAGAAGAGGCGTAGACAGCACAACATCCAAATGGATGTCGGAACTGCTCACCACAAGAATAGCAGAGACGAGGACGAGCAAAGACATTGTCTCCATCTGCACTACCAGAGGATGCCCACAGGGAGGAGTAGCATCCCCATTAATGTGGAGTCTGACGGTTGACGAACTCCTGTGTGGTTTGACGGATCTCGGTATATCCTGCCAAGGATATGCCGACGATATTGTCATAACAGCCAGGGGAAAATTCGAAAACACCCTTTGCGATATTGTACAAAAGGGTCTGAACTATACAAATAGCTGGTGTAGGCAAGTGGGACTTAGCATAAACCCCACTAAAACCATCCTGATAGCCTTCACTAAGAAAAGAAAACTCAACCTCAAAACCATAAAACTTGATGGGAACGAGATTGAATGGAGACAAGAAGTCAAGTATCTAGGTTTAACTTTAGACAGTAAACTCCTGTGGAACAAACACGAAAAGGAGATTACATACAACGCAAAAATGGCTATAATGGTGTGCAGAAATCTGGCAGGAGCAAACTGGGGCTGTAACCCAAAAATCCTAAGCTGGATGTACACTGCCATAGTGAGACCAATCATCACTTATGGAGCCATTGCCTGGTGTAGTAGAACTAGCCTATTGACGACGAGAGAAAACCTCTCCAAAATTCAAAGACTAGCCTGTATATGCAATACAGGAGCAATGAGAACATGCCCAACGGCAGCCATGGAAGTGATTATCAACCTCACCCCTTTACATATGGTGGTGGAAAGTGTTGCAGAAAGAACAAGATACAGACTAAGTAGAGAGGGAATCATTAAAAAAAACACCTCCTCACTTCTTAGAAATCAGACAACCTGGGACATGCCACAAGACGGTATGATGAAAAAATATAACTTTTCAAAGAAATTCGTTACGGAAATGAGCAGCAAGAAGGAATGGGATCCAAATACCATTACCAGACTTGGAAAGAATGCCATTCAATGGTACACAGACGGCTCAAAAGCAATAGAAGGAACTGGGATAGGAGTGTTCGGGCCAGGAACCAAACACTCTGAAAGCTTGGGAAAAACCCCAAGTATCTTTCAAGCGGAAATCCACGCCATAAGAAAGTGCGCCCAGTTCAATATTGATAAAGGATACAGAAGACAAAGGATTATCATAATGTCGGATAGTGAAGCAGCCATTAAGGCACTGAGCTTTTGTGTAATCAGTTCCAAAATGGTGTGGGAATGCCTAGACAAACTCAATGAACTAGGCGAGAACAACATAGTCACCTTACTATGGATTCCAGGACACACTGGAATAGAAGGAAATGAAATAGCAGATGAACTAGCAAAGAGGGGGACTGAAATACCTTTCTGGGGGCCCGAACCCTTTTGCGGAATCAGTTCCAATGTAATATTGGAAGAAATAAGTAAAGCCGAGAAAAAGAGAAGATCTGACCATTGGAAAGATCTAGTAGGGCTTATACAATCAAAGACTCTTCTGGGTGACTACAACCCGTTGAGATCAAAAGAATGCATAAGTCAAAGTAAAACTGCGCTAAGCGTTTTGACAGGGATCCTAACGGGACATTGTCGCCTGAATGGGCACCTGAAAAAGCTCAAAATAGTGGAGGAAGAAGAATGCAGATTTTGTGGAATGGAAGAAGAAACCTCCATCCACATACTTTCCAACTGCACAGCACTCCAGAATCCTAGAGCACAGCACCTGGGAGATTACTGGATAGAAGAGGAACATTTGCCTAAGTTGAAGCCTGCAGACATCCTAAAATTCCTCCGGGAAATAGGACTAAAGGAACTACTAGTTTCTGAGACTCTCCTCAGAAACTGAGTAGAAGTAAGGGGGCACAATAGACCTTTTAGGTCTCAGTGAATGTCACCCCAAAAATCACACATACATACACAATGGTTCCCTATACCTAAATACAGAGGGTTCCGAGTTATGCTGACCTTTTTTAGAATGTGAACATTTCGGAAAAAATTAATAACTCATTGATATAACAACTTCTAGCAAATTTTCTCTGATATCTGATTGGTTGGACATTCGTTGAATGTATTCCACGATTGAGTACTGAATATCTCTTTACAGGGTGTTCAGAATTTTTAGTTTCATTATTAGATCGTTCTATGTGCAGTATCAGGCTTATTTTAAGTGTAGCACCCTGTATTTTAATGATTTATCATATTTCAAAAAATGTCCTTTTTCGAATGGTATAAGGGTGTCCTATACCTAGGTATTATACTTTTTGTGCAATTTACAATTTTCTGCTAAATCTTCATGCTAAATCGATTAAATTAAATGGAATTCTCAATTTCAAACCAATGATCTTGGGCATCGTTGTTGTAAGAAACTAAATTGATAACTTTCCAAGCCTTCAGAAAATATAGGTTTTTGCTATCATATATTGAGTAATTAAAAAGGTATATCCACTCTCACAGAAAAATTACTATCCACCAGACATTTTATGAAATACTCGTAACAAAAAACAAAAAGTTTATTACTTTCAGTTGTTTGTTGTTAGTTCCGTTTTTGTTCATGTTGTATTTCAATATACTTAAAAATAATAATTAAACCAATCTTTAACATAACACTTGTATTGTGTGAGACTTTTTTGTTTTTTGTTATTTTATAAAATGACTGACTGGATGGTGATTTTTCTGCGAGAGTGGCTTTTTAACCACTCGGTATAGGATGGCAAGACCCTATATTTTTTGAAGGCTTAAAACGTTATCAGTTTAGTTTCTTACAACAACCATGCCAAGATCATTAATTTGAAATTTAGAGAGAATTGCAGTTGTTTTAAAATCGATTTGGCATACAGTTTGAGAAATTAGTAAATTGCATGAAAAGTATAATACCTAGGTATAGGACACACATTCGGAAGAGAATATATTTTTGAATATAATGAATTATCAAAATACAGGGTGTTCCATTTAAAATAAACCTGATGCTGCACATTGGATGATCTAATAATGAAACTGAATATTCTGAACACCCTGTAAAGAGATATTTAGTACTCTATCGTGGAATACATTTAACGAATGTCCAACTATTTAGATGTAAGAGATAATTTGCTTGAATTTGTTATATCAATGAGTTAATGATTTTTTTCGAAATGTTCACATTTTAAAAATGTTGACATCGGTGAGTGCGGAAATGAAATGAGTGAAATTCACTTTGCGACGAGTTATGTACACCATTTTTCCTAAGGCCATAAATATTTAAAAAGTAACTTGGGTTTTTCGCTATTATCAGTATCAACTTCAATTATAATAAAAAACCGATACTAACACTTTTTATTCCTAGTTTATCTCTCAATTATAATTCGTTTACACTTTTATGTATCAAATATTTCACTTACATTTCACAAAAACTATTTCTATGCTTTGTGTTATGATTTGAGAATTTTGACATAAGCCCACTCCATTATTTTTCACTTTTATAATTAGTATATATTTTGCACGATCACGCGATAAATTTACAAAATATGATGGTTTTATTGATTTGAAAACATCAATAACTGTTAGTCCAGTAAATGAAGGAGGAAAAAAGGCAAAGTTAACATTAATGACGCCCTGTTTCCATCTTCCGGATGGAAGTTGCATTTGGTACATCATTAAACATGAGACAAAGTTCTGCATGAAAACGCGTGCGAGGGCGGAGAAAATGGCCCCAGAAGACCAGGAAAATAGGTTTTCAGCCAATATCTCCTAAAATATGGCAGTTAGAGATTTTTGGTTCAGATAAAAATTGAAGTTCAGGTCATTTTTTACAGAAATGGTCCTCATGATTTTTTTCGCAACATTAATATTTTCTGCAAAAAAATCGGGTTGAAATACCGGAAATTTTGAGACTTGTGAAGTATGCAAGTTTTGTACAAAATTTGAGCTGGGGGTGTTGGAAATCCATTATTTTCAATGTTTTGGATTGTGGAAACCAATTGTGGATGGCGCCACCACATTTTACAGATTGGGAAAATCCTCGGTGCCATAAATGAGAAACCCTGTAACCAGACACTTTTGATGAATATTTATGTTTCCGAGGGTCTTGTTTTCCTCTCATATGAGGCCTCAAGATATACTTATTAGGAAAACGGGCTATAAGATCAATTCTAGCGAGATGGACCTCACCAGTGGACCTGAATCTAGCAACAATCAGCTTTGCACATGTGGCCAAAAACTGAAGTTCATTAGGCTTTTGGTAGGAAAACTGGAAATGCCTCAAGAGTGAAGAATATTTACCCATAATACTCAGCAACAATTTCTTGCAGATTATCCGCAAATTTTTGCAAATTTTTTGCAACCAGACTGATTGAGGTTTTTGGAATAACAAGTTATAAACGTTCTCCATGTTTCATTTATTATAGAAAAATATATATTTTTTTATTTATTTATTTATTTATCAACGGGAGTACCCAATATAATGATAATGATACAAGAATAATACATTATATAGACTAAAATATTACATGGAAAATTTTCAATTGAAATACAAGAGATTCGCGGGTTAATTGTCGGTGAATTGATGAAAAAAGTATATAAAAATACATTGCAATCATGACATAAATCTGTTCGTCACCAGTCATCATCTCATTCTTGGTCAAGAACTTCTTCTGGGTCTAGAGCTCCCTCTAGCTCTACCCTGTCAACAACTTCTTCTGAGTCTACAGTTTCCTCTAATTCTACCTCTTGGGATAACATATTATCGCTGTATTTATAATTCGAACACTGGCGTGACTAACACGAACCACAAATAGATGAGCAGACGACACGAGCGCCACGTAGAGCACACGCGCGGCGAACGTCGGGGGAGCGAAAGTAATAAATTATAGCGTATACATTTAGATATACTGTTTTTTCCCTGGGGTATCAAAGGTATGACTTACATACATCGATGGAAAGGTGGGAATTCTCCCGTTACACTAGTTAAGGTGTTAAAATGTTAGAAATAAAGAGCAGGAAGAAAAAAACCACCAAAAAAGTGCGTTTTTTCCTTGAGCCCGCGTTTTCTAATTTTATTGGAAAATGGACGACTTCGTCAAAAAAAGTAATTGCACAATTGAAAGGTAGACATTCTAAGCTTTCAAATGATGTATCATAGAGACCAATCGGATTATGTATAAATTTGTAATTGATGGTTGTTCACAAAATTTCCCCGCGATCGAAAAACAGCAAAAATTTGGGATTCAATGAACAACGATTAAATGAAAATTAAAAAAAATTAGGGTATACAAATTTCAGGGATGACAAAGGACCTTATGAGGACCCATAATTAAGAAAATTTTGAGTAAATTAGTGCAATACAAAAAAAATAGGAACAAATTCCTGGCGAGGTCAAAATTGCCCGGGAGCAGAAAGTTTGACCCGTGTTCCGATATGGCCAAAAGAGTCAAGCGTGACTCAATTCACAGGGTATGATAGCAGCAGAATTCCTCTTTCACATGAATTTTGAATTATGAGAAAATATGCATTTTTCACAAAGTTATTGAATAATTTGTCCCCCCGCTGATTTGTAAATACACGGACTGTACTCTCCGGCATACAGCACAGAAGCTCATTATTCGAGGTGCGCTTGGCACCGTTTTTTTCGAAACCGGTCAAATTTCCGAGAAAAATCATGAGGGACCATTTTTGTAGAAAATTAACTGAACTTTAATTTTTATCTGAACCAAAAATCTCTAACTGCCATATTTTAGGAGATATTGACTGAAAACCTATTTTTCTGGTCTTTTGGAGCCATTTTCTCCGCCGTCGCACGCGTTTTCATGCAGAACTTTGTCTCATGTTTAATGAGGTACCAAATGCAACTTCCAACTGGAAGATGAAAATAGGGCGTAATTAATGTTAACTTTTTTCCTTTATTTACTGGAATATGTACCTACCTACAACATATGATTTTTTTTAAATAATCAGTTTGTAGAGCGAAATATTTTCAAAATAACGCAGACATTTTAATTCTTTATAATTTGATTTTTTTTTACTCTTACAGTTATACTATAGATATACCCAAAATAAGAACATTTGACAGCTATCCGCGTCATGATAATTTAGAGAATGCTGGAGTAGACCGCGATTCGATTTCCGGCCGTACCTAGTTGTTTTTTATCACAAAATTTGGCGAATCTTAATAATTTTTGAACAGATTTTGTGTTTTGTGCTATATTTGTAGTTATTACGTAGGTAAATTTGAATAAGAAAACCACGTTAATCGAATTCATGCGAACCGTGCGATATGATATCACACTAGGGTGATATCATAGATATGAGAAACTTTCCGCCAGAGTAGAGAGTGCGATATTATGTTAACTTCCTATATGGTCGTAGGAAAAAACATATAAGTCATTCGTTCATACGTACCGGAAGTACGTGTGAAAACGGGTGCTATAAGATATATTATAATTTCATTGATTTATCAATAGCAAATTTTTTTGAATACATATCTCAGTGTACCAAGGTATAGCGAAATAGTATAATCAACAAACTTCTAGTTATGTCAGTGACGGCCGAAAAAGGCTAGAAAGAACTATAACAGTTGGAAGGTTCCATATCACAACTATAAATTATTGATAATAGATTACATTATTAGATATTTTCAGGTATTGAAGGTGGCATTTTCCGTTTATACTGTGATGTCAAAATTGGAGAAGACATAAATTGAAAATGGAGCTTCTAGTCAGTCAATATATGAATATTTATTGCAGATATAGCTCAATAAAATTCTATGTAGTGGAAAATAAATATTTCGCATACTTTTTGATATTTTCATTATTATTGGCATGTATGCGACTGATAGACACCTAACGGATATATCTGGATATTTTCCCTGAAATGAACACAAAAGTTAGTTTAGGTATAAATATTTATTTCAAACTAAGTTTTTGTTGTTCCCAAAATTTCAACCTCATCAATGAGAATTTTTTTGCCTGGCTATTCAACTGTCTTTGAAAAAGTTACGAGTCCGTAGGACGAGTGATTTTTTCTGGCAGTTTTTTGAGTTGAATTACCTAATGGCAACAACATTAGAGTTTACTTCGACTAAAAAAAAACTGGAGTGTATCCAATTCGGTAAGACAACTTAATGAATATGTAAATCAATAAATAATAAATGAGATGTAGATCAGTTTATTTAATTTAACGGAACTTACCTAATAACTCACTTAATAACACTTTCGTGTCTTTTGTTGATATTTTGCTGCATACTAATATTTTGAGCGGTGGTAATAGCTGTTCCCTGGAGGGTAGTACGAATTGGACCAATGATTTCACCCGCTTGATAGCAAGTCCAATATTGGGTAAAAGTCTAATTTAGTGGTACAACGCGGATTTTGATGAAATATTTTTTTGTTATTAGTTCGAGGTCGCTGAACACGAAAATGAAAAAAAAATTGGCGCTCTCTTACCAAAAACGAGTTATGAATTTTTGAAAATTTGTTCAGATAAGCACTGCACTGGTTTTATTGACACAATATAACTTTTATAATTATTTGTTATAATTGCTAGACAATGTTGGTGATACACTATATATTTGCTTTTCACGATATTAATCCCACTCACAAATTAAAAAACACTATGATATTGATATATAACTCTTGTAAATTCTTTTTTGAATTCAACAATTATATATTTTGACGTTTCCGTCTAATATGACTGACACATGTTTCGTCTGTTCTCCTTTAGTAGTAAGACTTGTACCTACTAGCATAAACAGCCAACTAAAGCGGAAAAACATTTAACATAGATAGAAAATACACGCATATTTTAGCGCGCGAGAATTACGAAACATCGACCCGTAGCGCAATCTGGTAAAATACAAATGATTAGACACTTTTTTGAGGAAGGGAAGAGAATAAACATGTATGTATATAGAAAGAATTTAATATCAAATGATTTTAATTCAATTCACATTTTCCTTCAATCACATGTGATAGCTGATCGAAACAGATATTATACTTTGATCTGTGTCAGGGGTCGGGGAGCGATGTTAGAAACCCTACTTCCCCTCCCTTCTACATTCAGACAGAGATATGCTAAACCGGCTTCTTCATTCATTATTCGTTAATAAAATTTAGAAATCCAATGAAGTCAGTCAGTTTGAGGTGGAGAGATGAGGAAAGGTTATACATATGTACTCCCTTCCCCTTTATATTTCATGTGAAGGCGCGCCGGGTCGACGTTTCGCAATTCGCGCGCGAAACGTTGACTCAGCGCGCTCGCTGTATTCCCTTCCCCTTTGTATTTCATATGGAGGCGCACGATTCGACGACCCGGCGCAATCGCTTCGCTCGCGGTATTAATCAATCAATGTAGATCTCTAAATAAGAAAAATCATTGATTAGCATCCTGACTTTCCTTTCCCTTTTCAGAAAACATCATATTATTGAATTAAATTCATTTGATATTGAATATACATACATGTTTATTCTCTTCCCTTCCTCGAAAAAAGTGTTTAATCATTTGTATTCCACCAGAATGCGCACCGGGTCGAAGTTTCGTAATTCTCGCGCGCTAAATTATGCGTGTATTTTTTATCTATGTTAAATGTCTTTACTCTTTAGTTGGCTGAATATGCTAGTAGGTACAAGTCTTATTACTAAAGGAGAACAGACGAAACATGTGTCAGTCATATTAGACGTGAAACTTCAATAGTATATTAAAGTATAAGTGGATATTAAGGTCTTTAAAACACGCGCGATTTTTGGAGCACGACGGCGAAGCCGGAGTGCTCGAAATAGAGCAAGTGTTTTAAAGACCAGTTATCCACGAATACTTTACGATATTTTTTTTATTGGTGCACTTTGAAATTATAAATACCGGTCTATAACTACTACAACAACAAGAAATGGAAATCATAGATGGAAACGTCAACTAAATGTCAAATGGTTGAATTCGTGACGTATATGATGTACACCTTGCGTTCTCATGGAAATGAGAAAAACATAAAATAATTTGTATTTTGATGGAAGTTCAACCTTATTGAGTTCTGTGAATGTCAGTAGTATTAATTTAAATACCATTTCCTAAGATTTGAAAAATGGAAATATTAATATTTCAAACAATACCAACGGCACTTTCCATTTTAATTTATAAATTTGACACTGTTAAATATCGTTCGAATAAAAGTTTTGACGTTACAAACTACTCCTGTCAGATCAATAATAAAAAAATTGACATTTAGACATGATTTAGACCATAGATTTAGACTTCGTTTCTCGAGTTGTTGATGTTGCCACGGTAACTTTAAAACACGCGCGTGCTAAAAAGTTCCATTTAAACACGCTGAGGCGTGCTTTTAATAGGTTAAATGGTTCACCAATAAAAAAAATATATAATTGTTAAATTCAAAAAATAATTTACAAGAGATATATTATATCAATATCATAGTGTTTTTTAATTTGTGAGTGGGATTAATATCGTGAAAAGCAAATATATAGTGTATCACCAACATTGTCTAGCAATTATAACAAATAATTATAAAAGTTATATTGTGTCAATAAAACCAGTGCAGTGCTCATCTGAACAAATTTTAAAAAATTCATAACTCGTTTTTGGTGAAAGAGCGCCAATTTTTTTTTTCATTTTCGTGTTCAGCGACCTCGAATTAATAAAAAAAAAATATTTCATCAAAATCCGCGTTGTACAACTAAACTAGATTTTTTCCCAATATTGATGTACTTAGTTAAATTCACAGTATTGCGAGGTACATTATCATTGATGGCTTTTTTAATTTCTCCAATCGGAGACTCTCCAAATCCCGACATTTCCACAAATGAAAACTTTTCTGACAACGCAAGTTTGAGAAACTTTGACAGAACGTCATCAAAAATTTGTTGCTGGATGTCAGGCTTTCGAAAGTTAGGTTTCGTTATTGTCGCTGGAAAAGTTAGGGCAAACTTTTTTCGTTGTCATAATGACAAAATCACGCGGCGTATGGGATTTTTTATAATATTAGATGAGATAAGATATTATATGACTCGAGATACGCCTCTGCCACTTTAAAAAGTGGGTAATAAAGGTGAAAGTATGAATTTTTAATTAAGTGAACGATAGTTTAATGCAGTAAATAGACATTATAGTGAATTATTAAAAAATAACTTATGCATGTACCAATTAAATGACCATGGAGATTAAATATTTATTTTCTCGAAAAATACTACGTGTTCTTGTTTAAATATAATTATTGTTCGAAGAAGCAATTTAGTTATCTTACAGCATGGTGTTTCACGGTAACTATCACAATTTATGTTCATGCACATTTTTTTTTCATACTTCAATATTAAAATCCGACCCATTTGACTAATATTTACTTCTGGCAACGCTGCCTAAAAGAAAACGAAATAGCGGCAGGCTTACAATGAATCCAAAATAGTTATTTATGATATGAGTGTTAAAAGTGAGGTTTTATTTTGTGAGTGAAAACGTTTGTGAAATGAGCGGAGCGAATTGAACAATTTCACGAACAAAATAAAATCACTTTTAACACAAATACCATACAATGTTTTTTGTACAACTTCCCT
>CAJUYH010003298.1:0-33489 GCA_910591685.1 Galerucella tenella | reverse complement strand
CTGAATTCTCAAAATATTTGAATTTGTCCATTATCGACCTAGGTTAATAATAGAAAATTATTAACCACTCACTAATATAGAAATTCAACTTCTCAGTTGGCTAGAAGAAGCAATAATTGTCAACTTCACAGCTAGTAGTGGAAAGAATGTTTTTTTTTATCCGAGTCTATGCTTTAACCTACATTCCAGATAAAAATTATCGCCGCCTATGTTTAAGAGTAAACGGGGCGTTGGCGACCGTATTAATATCGATCGTGTGACCTCGTTTTCAGTTGCCCTTTGGTCTTTTATAGGGCCGGGATCTTAAGGGCCAGGGCCAGGAATGTATTGTTAGGCGGTTCCTTTTTCCTTTCTAAAGGCATAACTGGCGAGACTTTACGGCCGACATTGAAAGTTTGGTTACCGAAATAAATATTTTCTAACTCGTTCTCAATAAAGACCAAATTCTAGTGATGAAAAGAACAAAAAAAACGTTTCTTTAAGAGCTCTGGGATTTACACAAATCTACCAAAGGTCAAATTTCATATATTTATCCTCAAAACTTCTGTAAAAAGTGAAATGGAGCAAGTACATGAATCACTATACCAAAAGGTATCGATTGCCATTGACGATGGGTTGTAAGTGGGTGGTAATAATGTATGCCATATAAACGGTGTATCTTATTTATTTATATGAATATTAATAGTCCAATTATAAACATTTGTGTGAAATGTTCTCACTGCATAATTTCTCCATCTCTAACCAAGTTTTCTGTCACTACTGCAGGAGACTTCTGGCTTCCTTTTAATTGTTGAAGCTCTTTGCTACATAACTTTAGGAGAACTCAATAAAGTATTGCTGGTCTGGATCCCTGGCCATTCTGGCATGGAAGGAAACGAGAAGGCAGACTCTCTTGCAAGGGAGGGAGCTGCACGTGTTTCTATCGAACCAGAACCTACAATTGGCATCTCAATAAGTTTTGCCAAACAAACACTAAATACCTGGACAGCAAGAAGAGCTTAAGACTTCTGGCATAATGTACCAGGATTGGTTCATTCAAAGGCTTTTATACATCCTTCGAAGAATGTCTCCAAACAAAAGTTGGACTATAGCATGACCTAACAGGCCTTTTAACAGGCCACTGTCATCTGAATCATCATATGCTGAAACCTGGACTGTCATAAGATCCGAAATCTGAATAGGTGTGAGCCACAATAGACTCTTGCCAGTCGCAGTGGAGGGCTTTATAGACCCACTCATCACAAACCTAAACTAACCGTTACGTCGCTTAAAAGCTAATAAAGTGGCCGAATTTCTTCTAAAGGAGTGTCCAGTATACTTCATGAAGTTCTCAAAGTTCAGAAATTTAGCAATTTCACTTGGAATTGAAAACAGACTGGTTAATCTTTTGCTTCATATATTCTTGAATAACCATGATTCGTCCCAAACCAACAAACAAAACGAATCAACTACAATCATATGACCGTTTTGACTATATTTTTTCAAACCAAATCTGTTGAAAGTCGAAAAATTGAAAATCTTATTTCAGTTAAATATCATATGTGTCCAAGAATATTTTAGAAAATAAACAATCATCTTGAACGTGTATAATATCCAAAATATTTCCGCTAGTATCTCTATAAAGGAAATATAAACATCCGTCTTTCCTTATCAACTTAAAAGTATCTAAGCCAGTTCACTTAGATTTGGATTCAATTTTTCATTTGCTGGAGAACTCGGTGAGACAGCTGAAAAGTGAAACTTGAAGTTTTCAATTAATTCACAAACTTCCTCATACTCCGAGAGCTAGAGCTAACTTGGGATGTAAACGGCAGGATCTGATATAAATTGCATTAACGTTTTATGCACGACAAGCAAATTAAGGGTAACTAACTTCGAATATACAGGATATCTCAATACATATTTAACGAGACCCAGATATTTATCTCAGTGAAAAAAAACCAAGCTAGAGCTAGATTTTTTTGACTGCTCAAATTTTTACATGGCTTGAATCAAATTAGAATTCAGAAAATTATTGTAAATATTACTGTACGATAGCCTGGTGTAGTCTAATCGTAGCACTTGATTACGGCTATTTCATCTCGTTCAATTTAGTTGTCGTACTTTCCCACTGGTTTTCCCGTTTTTTTCTCCTTTTCGGGCCGAGATTTGGAACTCATGTTCGAATGAGTCCAAACCAGTACCAGTACCCAGACAGTATTGGACTCATCCCCAAGGAAATGCCTACCAGCCAAACCCACCTTAAACTCGCCGTTACCCCCGCCTTGGAATCACTACCCTAGCATACTTCAAGACGGGCGGCGGTCCCTCACACACTCTCCGTCATCTTCTCCCTTCTATCACTCCTACCTCTCACATGCCATATCGAGTCCTTCTCTTTCCCTAATCATGCTCTCTTCTACGCAACTGATCTCCATCCATTCCTCCTCGCCCCTCAACATAATCTCCACCATATTTTCCCAATACACCGACTCTCCCAGTTTATTTTCCAACTTCTTCAAAACTTCCTCGTTCTTCCAACATCTAAACACATGTCCCACATCATCCTCCACTTCACATCTCTGGCACACTCCAGTTTCTCTTTTCCCAATCTTGTGGAGTTAACCCACTCTCAACCCATGTCCTGTGAGCACCTGCGTCAAGAAGTAGTTCACCTTCCCGAATTTCCGGTCCACCCAATGTCTCCTGCTCCCAATCGCTCCTTTTAGCGCGCCCTCTCCGTCATCTGGAGGTAATAATTGAGCTCTTTAGACTTCCTTTTGTCAGGTTGCTGTTTACAGAATATTTTTCAAATGATGAAATGCTGAAAGTATGAAAGGAAACAAGTTGAGGATTTAATTTGTCAAGAAGGAATGTTGATTCGTTGGAGAGAGTAGTTTAGCTTTGTTAGGCAAGTTTTGAGTGGAGCAAGACATTTTTGGGAGTTGTAGGATTTAAGAACAAGCTGGGGAATTTTTATGTTAAGTAATTTTGGCCGAGACATGCTCCTTATTTTTATGATCAAATTAGATTTTTATGCTCGATTATTAGAGAATTAAAAATGATTTTTTATTACAGATTTGTACATTGGCTATAAGAAACTCACAAGAACTGAACAAAAGTAAGTACCAACAATGCACAACCTTCTATTCATACTTTTTGGTCATTTGTTATAATTATTTACAATTTTCGACGCAAACTATTTTTAATAGTCCAAGAAAAAACTCCATTAAATCATACTTTTGAGTGGATGTTTGGAACTTTTCATATTATTCACTTTGAAGTGTCACGAATTAAGGATTAAGGGCCAGAGAATTTTGTTTATTTCATTTAGTCTCCTGTCTTCTGTCTTCCAAAAGTTTCAATAATATTATAAAAGTTCTTTTAAAATGCCCGTGTGTTGTGCTGTGATGGGTTGTTCCAGCAAGGTGGGGAAACCAGAAATATCCTTTTATCGTTGTATCTTTTTATCTAATGGCATTTTTTTGCATTTAAACAATCAAAACTATTATGATCGGAATTGTTACAAAATAAACAGAATACTTTACTATTGGTAGCTAATAAACCTGATGCAGTTGCTACTGGATCTTCATTAGCTTCTTTCTTATATTTTATTCTCAAAGTTGCAATTCCTCTCGTTGCCATTACAACCTTCTCTTCGTTTTCAACTTCTTGCCTAATGAATGTCATAAGATCTTCCAATTTGTTCTTTGCGTTCATCGCGTTGCTGTTATTCTTTCGTTTCCATGTACGAAGTCGTTCTTCGGATAAACAAGACTTCACCAAAGGAAATAATATAGCAGAGCACGTATAAGTCGTAACGCCAAGAGTCTCAAGAGATCTGATCTGGCACTCCAATTCATCATACAATAACGCAAGTGGTTTCTTTTGGCTCGCCAGCACCAAGTTGAGTAATTTTCTTACATACATTTCTATCAAAAGATCCTCTCGTCCAAAAAGTCGTTTCAAAGCCTCAATAGATTCAAGTTTATTTTTTACTTACCTTTTTAAATTCATATCCCGAACATTTTTCGAAATTATTAACATTTAAAAATAAACCTTTGTGATAAAGAATCCTATTAATTCAAATATATATTTCTCTAATTACCCCTGTATTGACAACAGAAGCGAATCGTAAATAATTTATGAGAGCGGCGTCCGTTTGGGACAGCAACTTGAATCAAACCGCCCTAGAGTGAAACATCTTATAATTTTATTCTGTAATCTTTGGTTGGAGTTACAGAAAAAAAAGTTCCAAACAATAATTGTAGAGCTTTAAATTTTATATTAAAATAGTCCGCATCATTTTTTCCCTAAATGACATTCGGCCGGCTAAAAATGAGGGATGAGGGTTGAGATATTTGAAATTTTTTTTTGTAATTACTCTGGACATCGAGAACTTTCATTTCAAGGAAAATTTTTTTCAATCTGCTTAAAACAAAGTTATAACATCTATCCCTTGATTTTTTATTGTTTTGTTTGTTTTTTATTAATATAAATGACTTGAATACATATTTTTGGTTAAATTCAGTTAATTTAACACATTTTATGTCCTCCATTTATTGTTGAAGTGATAAAATTTGAATACGATTCACAAACACAATCAACAACAAAAGCAAGTAACATTTTAACCAAATTAAACAAACAAGATGTTGACAATTTTCACCTTAATTTATTATGATGTCATTTCAGACCAGAATAACAATTGGCATGCGGTCCGGGTGTTTTTGAAATTTATACTGCAAACCTACACGCTCACAATAACACAAAATATTTTGGGTAAAATTATTATTGTTGTATCTATAAATTTATTCATTTTCAAGTACTAATTTTAATTTTTTATTAAAATGGGTTAAAAAACTGAACAGCGTCTTCTAATTCCCTTAGGAGGAACATTTGGAGAAGGGTAAATCAGATTAGATAGACATCCCTCTTTTATTTGAAAATATTGTGTCAGTATTTTTCTTTCATTTGCCTAAAACATCGAATCATTGAAAAATAATGACTTAGTTCGATTTAAAATATGAAGAAATTTATTTTAATTTTAATTTTTTTTCGAACTAAAAAGTAAAAAGGATTTTTTCAATATCTTTATTTAACTAGATATTGAGTTGATTCAAGAGACTACGAAAACCAATTCCGATTATTTTCTTTTCTTTATTGCTCTTCAATGTATATTCCTCCAAACTAACACTATCGGCAAAATGAAAGCTCTTCTACTTCTTCCGCCGTTTTGTTTTGTTTTTATCTGCATATTTTTAGAATATCCAATATTGTAAAATTGAAATTTCAAACAATGTATCGAACAATTCGTTTAAATAGAAATGAAACTTCAATAAAGTTGTTTATTTTATTGTATTTAATATATTTCCTGGAAAATTGTAAATTGGTTATTTTAATTCAATTAAAAACGAAAATATTCAATAATTTCACCAATTTTTTGGAAAAAGTGTTGTTAAAACGGTCTATTATTCTAGTTTCGTGAAAATTCTAAGATTTTCAACATTTATCCAGGTAAAGCCTTGAGAAAAAGCTTAATTCTACTCGTTTTTCACATGAAACTCGATGGTTTCATTTGAAATAATGAAGATCTAGACTCACTGTAATAATGCCTACATGTTTTATGTCATGGGCTACCGGTCTACCCCTTAATGTATCCATTATTTTGGTCATAACAGTAAACAGACACCCACAGGTCCTTCATCAAATCGCATTGTCAGCCAAACGTCTGGAATCATCTAGAAGTGTCATCGAAAACTCGATAACTACCTGGAACAAGTCGAAAGTATGAAAAGCGACGTTAGGGAGTGAGTGAGTGAACGCACGGCTGGTGTAAACCCCGAAGTTGGAGTGGGTCAATAGAGGCTAAGCATATGGCAAGAAGCGCTTACTGCAAATACAAATGCAATACGCATATATACAGATGTCTCAAAACTGAAAGAAGGCTCAGGTTATGGAATTTACTCCAAAGCACTAAGCCTAAGGATTAAGTGGGGAATGGGAAACAATACCAGCGTGGTACAAACAGAACTGGCTGGTATCTCAATTGCCACAAAAAAACTAACCAGGAAAGGAATTTCTGGCAAAAACATAACAATCTGCACTGATAGTAGACAATCCCTATTAACCTTGAACAGACAACGTGTTATATCGGGGCTAGTACTAGAGTGCCACCAAGATTTATCTAACGCCTCGGCAGATAACAATATTATCCAGAGGTGGGTTAAAGGACACGACAGGATTAAAGGTAATCGCATTGCTGATTCTTTAGCCAGGGAAGCGGCTGGACTAAAAATTTTAGGACCCAGTGACACCTACGGCCTAACGACTTCGACAATTGCGGAACTAGCCAAACGTTACACCCATGCTCAATCCCCCAAGAGATAGAATGGAATCAAAGGATGCAGTCTTGCCAGGATCACCCTGGGTGACCCTAGGAAGCTGGCGCCGAAGAAATATTTGGCGATGACCAGGAAAAACCTACGTTTAACATTAGGATTTCTGACTGGCCACTGTCAACTAAGGAAACACCTCCATACTATGGGGCTAGTGGACACACTTCTATGCAGGATGTGTGAACAGGAAGATGAAACTGTCAGGCATGTCTTATGCGAGTGTCCGGAGTTATCGTCAATAAGAGAGTGTGTGTTCGGTGAGCCTTTGCCTACACCTGCCGATATAAAGGAGATGTCTCCTAGTGACCCACCTCCACCTTCCTGGGAAGGACAGGATGGGCGATGACCTAGGATGACAAATCCTCGGGAGGATGTACAATTGGTCACATGTGGCCTAAGTGCTGTGAGCCTACACTCACCCTCCCTACTTTACAGATACAGAGATGGAGTGAGTTTTTGAAAGTATTGGAGATTAAAATTAAAATGTGATTAACATTGTATTCTTAAAGTTAAAGTAGGAGAAATAGGGAAAGTCAAGGTAGTAAAAAAGGAGAAACAATATCATTGTGTATCATTTTGAATTGTCTAGGTATTACAGCATACATTTAATAAACAAAAATAATTTTAAATTTCCTTTCCTGCCAAAAAACAGAGTTACATAAATTTCCCCGCGAGCTCTATGTGTTTATTAAAGAAAGTAACGCTAAACAAAAAAACTGACTCATCTCAAAGCTCTGCCAAAATATGCTTTTTACGCACCGATTCATTTCCAAGCGTCCCACGATGATTTTTTTTGTAAAAGGAACAATTCGACTCTCGGTAACATTTGGCTGGTAACGAATTCCAAAATTTCGTAATCTCGATATAGACAGAGCGACTCATCTTTCGTTCGTCACTCGCAAGTTATTTTTGTATTTTTGTTTACTCGAAAATGTAATGGAATGATGCATACATTTTTCGCTAATTATTACGAACTTCCATAAGTGTCGTCATATATTTGTGACAAGATACAACGTAGAATATGTACGCCAATTTATTTATTGTTATACTCCAATTTTAAATATTTATTTATTTTTTTATTTACGACGATACGAGTGCAACTTTAATAAAGCGAAATATGTTAGTTAACCTTACAATCTGCCATCTGCGAATATGTCACATTAACAATAAAATACGAATAAAATAACGACGTTACTGGAAATTGGACCGATCTTGCTCGATCATCTTTGAATATTCGGGAAGCTATGCCAACGTGGTTAGGTCAACCAACACGGCAGAGTTAGTATGCATTATTTCTAAAGCCTTTTTAAAGGTGCTTCTAATATTTTTAGTGCAATATGTAGCTGCAACACAGTGGCTGGCAATATTGTCAGCAATAACAGCCAGACTAGATAATACACATAGATTCAAAAGTTTTGCATCACCCTAAATCTCCGAATAGCTAGTTCAAACGATTGATCCCTTCAGTTTCAAGATACTCATTTACAGCTCTGGTCCGATGAGGTCGGGTGTTATCGTCCATAAAAACGAAGGAATTGCCAACAGCTGTGCGCCATAGTCTCACGTGAGGATGTAGAATCTCTCTGAGATACCTATCACCAGTCATCGTTCCCTCCACATGAATTAATTTTGTGCGATCATTTAAAATTGATACCAGCCCAAAACATAGCACTTCCTCCTCTGAAGGGCGGCATGGGGCGAGCATGGGCAAGCTGAACAACTCTCGTTGGATCCCGCCACACACGTATTCGATGGCTATCTTGTACCAAACAAATCCTTGTCTCGTCGGAAAAAAACACCGAATTCCAAAATTCTTCAGGCAAGGCCGCGTGTTCTTGAGCCCAATGTAGTCGGCGAACTCTGTGCTCAGGTTGTAGTCTGGGCACTATTATTGGTCGGCGACACCTCAAACCTGTCGCAAGTATTCGTCTTCGTAATGTCGAGATCGATACTTGAACTCCCAACGCATGTCTCATATCTCTTTGGAGTGCTGGTATTGCCATGGTCGAGTTTCTTCGGATAGTTAAGTGGATATAGCGGTTCTGCCGCTGATTAGTAACACGCCTTCTACCGCTTCTAGATCTATCACGAAGAGAATTGGTCTGGAGATACCGGCTCCATACACGAGACACATCACTTTGCCAAACGCCAACTCTGTTTGCCACGAACCTTTGAGAATGACCTTCTTCAACTAAAGCCACTATTCTTGCACGGTCAATCTCACTTATGACTTGACGATTCATGTTTCCACTTAAAATCGTAAAAATCAAATGCCTTGAATGTTAAAATGATCGCACTAAAAATGTTATCTTACAAAAAAACTGTGAACATCTGTATATTGCAAAAAATATGGAACATATTGAAATGGTAAACATTGATAAACAAGCCAACAAAAAAATTGTTCGCATCCGAAGAAGGTGATGCAAAACTTTTGAATCTATGTGTATATTGACAATATTTTCAGTGTGTCCCGGCCATATAGCTACACATGTTTTCTGTTGCCTATGCATTTAATTGGTTGCAGCAAGAGTTGCCGGACGATCGCTTGGCCAGCGAAAATACTCTGCAATTTTACTTTGTTTTGGTGTTCGTTTGTTGTTGTTGTTATGAAAATTTTAGAGGTTATGGTATTTAAAATGACTAATACTTGGTCGAATGGAAAGATTATTGAGTTTATTAATGAAATACATTTACATCCTTAGTTATAAAATGTGGAAACCGGAATTTATAAAGACAGAAATGCTAAAAAAGACTTGAAGACAGAAATGCTAAAAATTTGAGAACGTATGCAAAAAATGAGGTGAAAAAGAAGAAAACCAGTAGTGCTGGTGGTAAACTAGTGAAATGGTAGTTGTCATCAAGACTCATTTCCAGACTTAGGTAATCTGAAGTTTCACGCCTAAGGTCGAATCCACAATCTACTCTTCTTTTTCTTTAACTTTGAGTTTTAAAACAATATAAGTCGCTGCGACGCGAATGATTTCGTCGGCCATTCTTGCACGATTGTGTAGCCCGTCTAAGAAAAAAATTAATTTCATTAATGGGTCATAGTGTTGCAAACAATATTGCCGAGATATATATGGCAGAGCCATATATTATGCTACAATTGAAATGTTGTCATGCTGGCTTGCCAATATTGCAGCCACATATTGCACTAAAAAATTATCCGTTAAAAAGGTGTTCAAGTGAAATACACTGGGATATAAATAACGAACGAACATCGAATTTGCCAAAAAAAATTATTGGTTTGATTCCATTTTTCAACTAACTCATGTTAACTATTTGCTTAGGTCCAAATTTACTAACCCCACGACGGTAATTCACTTTATTCTCTCCTGATCTTTATCCAAACTATTTTCAACATTCCATCTCTATTATAGCATAGTTGGTCCATCTTCTTTCACTTCTGTCATGCATTTTAAAAGAAAAAAAAGGATAAGGGTCCCTATGCGCACAATGTATAGTACACATAATACAGTATTGTAGACTTTATCTCGATGCTTGTGGTGTTGTCTGATGATTTCATAAGGGCTTGCTGTTAAATTTTTGAATAAGGTCGCTATTTGTTCACTTAGTCGACAATGGTTTGTTAACCCGATGCGTAGTTGACTCAGGTCGTCTACGTGTATTCCCTCTTCAACTACTGTAAAGTGAATTTAGTTAGTAAATACTGTACGAGTACAGATTGTGATGGGAAATGTCTGTCCCGTAACAAGGAAAATGAAAAATATATTACCTGTATAATATACACTCGGGGTGCTTGAATTTTTCACTGGTTCAAATGTCAGTTGATGATATTTAATATCATCATCATCAAGCCTTTAAATCTAATAGATTGTGGCTAACACTAATGCGCTTTTAAATCCATTTATTAGGGTGGATTACTCCCTTTTCACTCCTTATTGTTACAATTTCTTGTGTGTCCTGGCTTCAGAAGTTATTTTCTTCCATTCTGCTCTATTTCTGCATTTATCTCTTCACTCTTTGATTCCCATCCATTTTGTATCCTCTTCTATCGGATTCTATCGGCCATAGAGGAGTCCATTGTGTTATTCTTCTTATCATTTCTCCAGGCTTTCGTCTCATAATATGTCCTGCCCATTTTATAGGCATTGTGCTTTTATATATTTCACGATTGTCTCATTACTTAACTCGCTTTCTATTTATTTGTTAGTTTTAAGTCTCCTTTCCCCAGTTCTTGTTATGTTCGGATCCAGTATCGTTCTAAGAATCTTTCTTCCTATGATTTTTAAGTCTTCTGCTTCTTTTTTGTTCATTGCCGTTGTTTCTAAGCCATACGCGATCACTTGTCTTATTAGTGTTTTGTATATTTTTATTTTGGTGTTTTTTGCTTTTCAGAAGTTTTCTATTTCTGCAGTAAGCTTGGTTTCCATTGAGTATTCTTTCTTGCAACCGCTCTTTTCCTGTTTGTTCCATCGTCACTCCTAAGTAGTTGAATGTTGTTACATTTTCAAAGGAATGCCATTACGTTTTCAAGTTCCCTTCGGTATTTTCGTTTTTTTTTTGTTTTGCCTCATCTATCTTTTCAATTGCTTTATAAGTTCTTGTCTTGAATTTGCTACTATGGTTGAATCGTCTGCATATGTTATGATTTGAATATGGTCTGTTATGATGTTTTTGCTTTCTAGTTTAGTTTTCTTATAACTTCGTTAACTTCTTCTTTGAGTGGGTATGTTTCTCCTTGTACTTGTTGTGGTGCCATGTTGTTTTCTAGAAGGGGTTCTGTATCTTCACTCAAGACTGTTCCAGATGTCAGATTTTTAATTTTTATGATAATTTGGAGGCAGACAATAGATATTTTTAGATAGATCGTTCCATGACTTTTAAAATGGTACCGAAATGAACAAAATAAGTTGAGTGGTTGTGCTGGAAAACTGGAAATTATTAAAAAATAAAAAAACTTCAAAGTATCCCATTCAATATCTTTGAAATACTATTTTAGATCTAAAACCAGTGGGAATATTTTCTAAACACATTTTATCGGGATTTATAACCAGACAAATAACAGATTTGTTCCAGCTGGCATTTATGAACAGTTCTGGAATCGTATAGAGTACGGTATAGTGCGCAAACTGGAATAGACACATCAACTTTATAACTCCTTCCATATGGTACCTACAGTTTTTGTACGGTCCCAAGAACGATACTATAATCAGTTGGAGCGCGAAAGAAATAGAACACTTGCGCGAACAATACCTAGATATGCTCTATCTCATAGACCAGAATGAATATACTTAGATGAAAAAATGTGTAGTGGCTAAACTGGATGGGGCCTTCCAAAAACTTTTAGTGGTATATGATATTCTAACTTCTTAATCTTTTGCCGGATCTCGCATTTAAGCTTCTCAAAAAATAGATTTTGACGTTGCAAAGGTGTCGATCAATTATAGAAATAATCCCGAAAATATAAACACTGTTTTCGTTCACCATATTACAATGCCACAATCAATATTTGATAAATCCTGTTTCTACAATACACCATAATATATTTTTAATTATTCTGTTAACGAAATTAAATCCTCTTTTATTATAATCGGAATTTTATCGACGCCATGTGTTTTTTTTGGTTCCATTTAATTTCTTTTATCAAATGGTATTTCCATCTGTAGGTTTAAATATCATTTAATAAACTAGTCCTATATAGATTCTGGAGAAAATTAAACATGATACACTACAACAATGGTTTATTGATTAATATAAAAATGTCCTTGCTCACGACTCTTCCTGAAACCACCTATAAAAAGGTTCATAAAATAAAACTAAGTCTGTTATGTTATTACGTATTTAATTATAAGTTTGTTGTATGTTCGGTTGCCAAGTAATTTTTAAATGGAAGAAGACAGCTTTTGTACACCATAATTACACATAAAATTTATAGTGGAGTGTAGTGTCACTTGAACTTACAATCTATTATCGAAAAAAATTTAATGAAAGCTATTATTTGGTATACAGACCACAACATTAAAAGCTCACACCCAACAAGGAAAAAATATAATATGCTGACAGATATTGACTAACCCTATAATTACATCGTTTATTACATTCACATACTTGCAGCATAAATATTCAAATTAAATTTCATTGAATCTACAAATTGTGTTATCATTTCGTGATCCAGTATGGGAATGTATTCACACATTTCTTGCAGATATTAGATATGTAATTAGAAAAGACACTTGTAGAACGGTTTCAGTTTATCTGCGCCACATCAGTACAAGGTAGATATCATCCGTCCAGAAGCTCATAGAGCATAATTCTGTTTCTGTATATTGTTGACAATAATTATTATATAAACTGCTGTAAACTATGGAGATGGTCTTCAATTTAATTAGGTAATGTAAAAAGATTTTTTAAATATTCATATGAAGAAAAGATAAAATTAAAAACAGCTAGATATGACTTTTGAAAAAACTGGTGGTAGAGGAAAAAGTTATACACGTACATTTAGTAGAGATATTTATTCAAAAAACTAATGGATTTGTGGATGTAACAAAAATATGCATTCTATTATTTTCCATGCTTACTTTTTGGTGGCGATAAAGCTTGGTCGGAAATAGGAGTCTTGGATCTAGAGCATTTTAGTTTGAAAATAAAAAGACACGAAAGTTCTAAAAGCTGTCTTCATAAAATATAAAATTTGCTTTACTAGGGTCAACTAATATTATGGCTCAATTGGTTAAATATACAGAAACATAATGAAAACGAAGCGAAGTAGCGCTTAGTATTTTTCTTGCGAGAGTTGTGAGGCAATTGACCAATATTTCAACACAGAAGGTGGAGAAAGGACGACAAAATCGATGGTAGAAGGTAAACTTCAACCATAAAACTTTTACCACGACCCGCCGCTGCCTGTAAACAAATCTACTTTTGTAAACGAATTCCCTAATCCGTATGTTTGAGAACTTAATTTCGTTGTTATGCAGTTTTCAAGTTTGTATTATCGATACGATAGTCAATATGTCAAGGATAAAATTATATTGATCTTCACATAATCTGTTGTGTCCTAAATTATAATATTGAATTAAATGCTTCGGTTTGAAATATAAAATAAATTTGGTAGATATAGGAAAGATTACTACTTTCTTTGCACTAATCCTGTTCCAATTTATTGAAAAAATACTAATAGGAGTTTGCTTACGACGTTCTAAAGATACATCGTTATCATCTTTAATCTATTTTGCGTAAATTTTTTGAAATCCGCTTATCTGTATCTACGCCTATGTTTATTAAACAGATTGTATAGTTACGTCAACCTATGATATACGGCGACTTCCTCCAATTATCCAAACATCCAATATTAAGTGCGTGTTTATAACTTAGACATATTTAGCTGTAAATATTAGGTACATTTGCAGTCCTGTTTGCATAAGGACTCGGTATACCTTCAATAAACTTTGGATAGTTTCATTTAACTGTATAATCTTATATTGTTTTCTGTTACAATAACAATATGAAGGTGAGGTTGTTTTAAGACGTATTTTATATTTTTTTTTCTACTCCTATACTTTAAGTTGTTAATTAAATGCCAATTTTCAGTTTCATAATGATACTCATTATAACACTAGTTTTCATTATAAAACTGAAAAATTGACTAATAGAAATCTAGATTTTCAAATACCCAAGTAGGCAGAACCAATATTTTCTGTAGAATGTTTGACAGTGTTTTATGTATTCTAAATCTTGATGGAGTACCACTGCCGGTGGTTGAACAGGTGAAGTATCTAGGAGTGATCCTTGATAAATCACTGAGATGGAAGGCTCATCTTGATAGTCGCCTAAGCAAGGTGACAAACACGTATTGGGCCTGTAGGAGAGCTATTGGTCCGAGGTGGGGACTGACCCCCAAACCGATCATATGGTTCTATAAAGTGATTATGCTGTCTATGCTCACATATGCGGCTCTGGTCTGGTGGCCGAGGGTAACCTTGGTCACGGCTAGATCGCAACTGGCATGCCTTCAAAGGGTGGTCAGTTTGGGGGCATCTGGCTGCATAAGGACTACACCAACTGTTGCGATGGAAGTCTTGGTCTTCGGCCTCTCCACCATGTGATCGAGGCTGAGGCGGGGAGGGCTTTCCTGCGCTTGAAACGGCTGGGATACGTGCGAAGAGGGGAAGAGTACAGGCACGTCAAGAAGCTCCGGCTCCTGGAAGATATTCCAGTTCTGGCTCGAGCGGATGATGAATGCCTGCGTAAGTACTACTTCGCTACCCCATACAGGACCATGATCCGGGATAGAGAGTCCTGGCAAAAAGAGAGGAATACACAGCCTAATGGGACCGTCTGGTACACAGATGGCTCATGCTCCAGTGATAGAGCAGGGGCTGGAATTTACTCCAGGAACCCAAGAACACAAGTTTGTGTACCATTTGGTGATCAGGCCGAGATATATGCTATCTTGGAATGTGCGCTGATATACCTAGACCGAGGCTATGTGGATCGACGCATAACCATATACTCCGACAGTCAGGCAGCAATTGAAGCCCTGAGTGGGTATACCAGCAACTCAGGACTTGCTAACGAATGTCGAGAACGACTTGCTAATCTTGCAAGGCGGAACGTGGTGCGTCTATAATGGATTCCAGCCCACTCTGGTTTTGAAGGCAACGAGATGGCGGAGATGGCGGTCCCGACCCTGGGCCTAACAAAACAAAAAATACGCAAGGAGACGAAGAAGTGGCTGAGGAATCAGCACCTCGCTCATTGGAATGCTCTGCAGGGTCCTAGACAATCCAAACTTATACTGAAGGGATGGACTGATGGACACGCCAGGGCAGCTACTGAACTACCAAGAAGTAGGCTAAGGAAGATAGCAGGACTCCTAACAGGGCACTGCTGTATGAGGAAACACCTCCACAACTTAGGAGTAGAAAAAAGTTCCCTTTGTAGGGGTTGCGGCATGACTGACGGAACGTCAGTCCATGTTCTCTTAGAGTGTCCACACTGTCCACACTGGGCTGTACTACGCAGGCGAATCTTCGGAGTCCCTGTTATGGCCTCTGGAGACACAAGCAGACATTCATTGAAAAAGGTTGTGGCCTTTATTGAAGAGCTCGGCTTCATGGATGTCTAGGTAGCATCTGGAATGGCACAATGGGCCCGCCAGTGGGTTCAGTGCCGGAACCTTGGCTTGAGTTGTCCAGGACAAGGCTCGCCTGCACATTTAGTAGTAGTAAATGCCAATTTTCAGTTTCATAATGATACTCATCATAACACTGGTTTTTATTAAAAAACTGAAAAATTGACCAATAGAAATCTAGATTTTCAAATACTCAAGTAGGCAGAACCAATATTTTTTGTAGAATGTTTGACAGTGTTTTATGACAGTTTAAATCTTTAGTTTTTAAAAGAAATGTCGACCACCAGACCGAAAATACTTAATGACCAAGGCAAAACTTATTATTTTTGTTTACAATAATTTATTACTAATATTGTATACAAAACATACTTATACGCTTTATGCTATCGATTCAACCATGTGGTCGCGTAGCGCAGTGGGTAAAGGCGCTGCATAAGGTTTTTTTCGATCTGTACATTGCGGGTTCGAGTCCCGGGTAGTACATTTTTTATATATATATTTTTTTAAATCAAATTTCTTCGTATAAAAATAGTGTATGCAACAATGGTTATTAATACATGATCGTTGCATAATATACCTACTATTAAAAAGTGTGTAGAAACTTGAAAAAAAAGTCTCTTGACATTTTGTCATCGACATAATGAAGAGGTTCTTTCTAAGTTTGATAATATTTCGAGTTACATTTTAAAGACGCATGAGAGTCTCTTGACATTTTGTCATCGACATAACGAAGAGGTTCTTTCTAAGTTTGATAATATTTCGAGTTACATTTTAAAGACGCATGAGGAGTTAAACAAACCAAGTGTAAGATACGGTTACGAATAGATCATTCAAGGGTAGGAATCGTCCATAGAGCAGGGGCTGCGTACGTATGTGGATCGTGGAAGTAGCGCAGTAGCTGCAAAATTAAATCGTGGACGTAGCGCAGGAGCTGCAAAAGTGGATGCGTGCATGGATAGTGGTAGTGGCGCAAGAGTTCCATTCGGGGATCGTAACGTTTTTCACTTTTTCACTCTCGCCATTTTAGCAACCGTTTTAAGCGCAACAAACTGGTGAAATACAAGTTACTTTAAAGATAGGGAGTAAGTTTTTCGCTCCGTAGGTTTGGTGTACCTACAGAGTGTAGCTAGATAAAAACATCGTGGTTAGTAATAAGATGGTTAAAATTGAAAAGATATTGGAGATAAATTTGAAAATCATCTGTTCAAATAACTAAATTACATAAAAGGCTTCTTAACATATCGATTAACGTAAGAATATTCAGCGAAAACACAGAATGTTGGTTCTTTGAAACAATTTCATAAAACAGACGTTACAATGCAATTGTTCACTAAATATGAACTCATTGCTGGCCTCTAAAATTATAATGTAGACGTCATACGTTACGTGTTGTTTTTTATGAAATTTCGGGAAATATGTCGAGGAATATATTTGAATAGATAACTATAAAGAAACCATAAAAAAACTTATATAAATAGTTGTATAAGTATTTACTAGTAATTAATAAAAAATACAGTTGTAGTAAATACTAGGTTTTACCCGCGGCTTTGCTCGCTATAGAGAGTTTTGATTGGTAACACTGGTCAGCAAAATTTCCCTAACAAGGAAGGTATATTAAAATTAATAAAATTGAATTTTTGTCGTTCTGACTAAGCTTTTTTAAAACTAGGATATACTTGCTACGTTGAGTGTTCAATAATGTCAAGGAAGTGTATACAGGGTGTCGTACCAAAAACTTGGAAGGTGATAGAAAGGCTAAAAATAATGATGGTATTTCATATAAAAATTTTTCTTTACACCCTTCGATAACGAACTATAGGGCTCTAAAGTTGGGAATGAAAAATGGTTTTTTATTTACAATTATCAAATGGCTGATTGGAAATTGGTAATATTTCAACCGTTAATAAACACCATAATTACACACTTTTTGGCGTGATATACAAGTCTACAACATACTTGTGAACTCAGGTACCTACCGACCAAGTTAAATGGTGGTTGCGCCATTTTTTTGTAAGTAAAACTTTTTTCAGTTATAAATGCAATAATTGGCTTTTGTGAACATTTTTAGAGATATCAAGTCCTCTTGTGACATATCGATAACATTAATGGTTTAAGAGATACGGACAATTTTATGTCGCACTGCACTGCACCTATTGGCGCATTCACATTTATTTTGAATGTACGATTACAGGAAGCATCCTGTATTATTAGCAAATTATTAATAAATTGGTGTAATTTTTTTAAGCCGTTTTGACTTTTTTGATGTCGTTAATTACTTGGTTGCTCGTTTTTTCTAATCTGCTAATGTAATGTAGTTATTCATTTTTCAGGGTTTTGTTGATATTTTTATCTTTAGTAAAGTAATGTTCGTTTTCAATAAAGTTCTTTATAGTTAAACAAAGTAAAAGTTTATATTTATAAATGTACGATGCGACATCAAATTGCCCGTATCTCTTAAACCGTTAATGTTATCGAGATGTCACAAGAGGACTTGATACCTCTAAAAATGTTCACAAAAGCCAATTATTGCATTTATAACTGGAAAAAGTTTTACTTACAAAAAATGGCGCATCCACCATTTAACTTGGTCGGTACCTGAGTTCACAAGTACATATGTTGTAGACTTGTATATCACGCCAAAAAGTGTGCAATTATGGTGTTTATTAACGGTTAAAATATTACCAATTTCCAATCAGCCATTTGATAATTGTTAATAAAAAAGCATTTTTTATTCCCAACTTTAGAGCCCTTGTTGTGAGGGCTGTAACCTCCTAATATGTTACATATTTACATATTATGTCTGGCTTTTTGCTGTTTGGACAAAAAAATCTCGAAATATGCTTTTCGGAGTTCCTATAACTGAATTAAATTATTTGGTTAATTGATTCAATTGAATTTAAAATTTTAAATAAAACTTTTACAGATTTGTAACGTAATGTAAGCCCTAATATTATGGAGAGTAGACACGTTTATCAACTTGAACACAGAGTGTGAGAAAATGGTTAGTCATACAGAAGTGTACACGAGAAAAGTTATAAATTGTTAAAGTTAAAAATGTAAATCAATTTTTTTAAACGTAGGATTTACATTTAATCAACTGACTATCGTCTAAACCAAACATATTACAAACAATACTAGAATACAAAATAGAAAATTAAATGTTGCGTTCCATTTTTGATTACACTTGTGCTAGAAAAAAACTATGGGGTCAAAAGAGTGATGACCCTTTTCAAAAATCTACAAAAATCGAGAAATAATGATTGCTGAAACCTAGGTTTTATTTCTGGAATCAAACATGCCATAACAAAATTTTATGAAAAAATATTCCGTGGCCTAAGAGCAAAGTTGAAAAAATTACTATAATACCTTAGGAATTTTTGAGAGTGCTTTTTTGTACATAGATAAGTCGAATTAAGTGGTATAATTGATTGATGGAACTTTTTTTATTCTATTGGCTCTCACAAGATGGCGTTTTTTCATGTATTTGTTAACTAACTTGACAGGATTATTGGGAAATTGTATTAAGCAAAAAATGGGTGGATATTTTGTTGTATCTTCCTTGTTTCAAAAAATATTATAATGATGATAGACATTCGACGTTTTCCGATGTTTAAATGGGGTCATGTAACGTTTTATCATAGACTCCGGTATTTCTCTGTGAAATATTCAACATTTCAATTTTGCGTTAAAATAAGTTCCATATCTTCCAGCAAATACTTCCATAAATATTAATAAACAGAAAGAAGGCAATAGAAAAACTTTAACATATCGATCTAAATGCAAATTATTGCTTAGACCTTTTGATATTCTTGTATTTTTCGTTTCTTTCTTATATAAGATGTATAGATGTATATTTAAATTTATTTAAAACCCGCCAAGCTTTCACAGGTTTATTTTAAAAAGTTAACAAAACACAATTTGAAGTACAAACAACTAAGTACCTATTCTGAAAAAACAATATTGCATTTAAATCTGAATTTATAAGAAGCGAGAAGCTCAATTTCAAGGAATATAAAGTGAGGTTAAAGGTGAAATATTTATTATATAGATTTATTCTCTTTGGTCCAGTTCATTTGAAAGCACGTGCTAACTTGCCGACAGTATGAATCACAACTGAAGCCGCGAGAGACCAGTGGTTGGCACATGGTTGGCACGTCCATTCTCGTTGACTTTGAAGGAGATCGACACTTCAACGCTTTTCATTGGCAAGTGGTTGGCTTATTGGCATGGCCAACGGCAAATCACGGCGCAATGTGAACGCGCTTTTGTAATGCAAATTTCTCTATTTATTGTCATATCAATAAATGGATTGAAAAATTCAATTGATGTTTAAAACTACTACCTCAGAACCAAATTTATAAGTTTCAACATAAAGGTGTCACACAGAAAAACATGGTATTTATCACGATGTGGTTATATAAAGGATTTAATATGATTAAATTTTTTTTGTCAATATCGTTGACAACAAAGAGACATTGCGAAATCTTATTTTATTAAGTGAATTCTATTTCCATATTATTCTACCGAAAACGTGGTTGAGCAACGTGGGTGAAAAACGTGTTGGAGATTAGTTGGATACACTCTATTGTAATTAGTTTTTCCTTGCTGACTTTGCATATTGTTTTCAATCCAATAAAAAGGTTTTTATTTCATTCCTACTCAAACGTTTTATAAATTGTTGATATTTATGAGGTTTTTATTATAAAATCCGTGAATTATGGGAAAATAAGAGCCATAACATTATTATTTTGATTGTCTTTTATTGGAACAAAGAAATTAGAAAAACTTTATTATTAATTAAATAACCGCTGACAAAATTGAATAAATAGCAAAAACTATGTAAAAATTTAAAAATATATATAAAATTTGTTCTAACTCAAGTATTATATACAGGGTGATTCGTTGGTGCAATATAGACCAATATCTTAAATCAGCTGAATTAGCTGAAGAGGTTAAATTTACTTTTGTGAGATTGATTTTCTGTTTTAATAAAAGCTCCAATTTTCAATCATCTATCACTTTTTAAAATAGGTGCTCCCAAATTAATATACAGGTAACATCTCGGCTGGTATGGGAATGCGGCGAAGAACTTAAAAGACTGGCGACTCGGAACAGTGTATAAACTGGAGTGGGTCCCAGGTCACAAAGGAATCGCTGGCAATGAAAAAGCTGACTAACTTGCAAGAGCAGGATCGTCAACACTGATGAACGGACCCGAACCATCTGTGGGCATCCCCAGATGCTCCACTAGGTCATGGTTAAAAGGGTGGGTAAAAGAACAATCCATAAAACTCTGGAAGAATACGCCCAGGCAAACACATGGGAAGAAATTTATAAAAGATCCATCAGAAAAAGTAGCAAAAGAACTGCTCTCAATGAGCAGAAACAAACTACGCACCATAACGGGGCTTCTTACGGGACACTTTCCCACAAAAGAGCACCTGAACAAAATAGGGCTGTATAACGGAGACCTCACATGCAAAAAGGACGCTGAAACATCTCTGCACATATTATGCAACTGTGAGACGCTGGACCACAGGAGGCAAAAACTAAATGGAAGACCCCAAATGACTCCAGATCCCAAATGAACTAATACAGGGAACGGATTGGCTGAATAGGCTGTAGTCAGTATTTTAGGAGAATCCACAATAAGCACAAGAGGCTGAGGTGGTGCCGGCGAAGGGACGGCTCCTTTAAAAAATATATAAACATGGTTATAACCATTTCAGCAGAAGGGGGCAAAACGAAAAACGATGTTTAAAAATACTTTTAGATGTAGCCAAGTCAAACAAATAATTAAAAAAAAAATTACATTATTTCTTGAACTTGAAAAATTGCTTTAGGTCGTGGCACTCGATTTTTTTTTGCCTTAGGCGGCGCCTTCAATAAAGATTTCCCCTTCTAAACCTTTCAGATGAAAAAAACCAAAACCCTCCCCATGTAAAAGCTATAGCTACGTGACTGTCTTAAATTCTTAAATAGAACAGAATACCCAGTGGCGGGACAACGTAGGGGCTAGACAGGGCTCAAGCACCGGGCCCCGCGAAGCTTCGGGGATCCCCGTCGGTAAAGTGTTTGTATTACTTTTTCTTATTCGAGTTTTTTCTCAGCCGTTAAGTGTGCCCCCGCTGGATTTAGTCCCGGGCCCCGCAGGAGAACTGTCACTGAAAACACCCTATATTTCACTTCAAATTTTTTATGCTGCTTGACTTCGCTATTGCAATGATAAAAGTTTGTAATAGTACAGTGTGTATAATAAATTGATTTTCCATTGGAAATAAAATATTGAACGTAATATTTTGTTATATAAATAGATCTGGTTGACTTCCGAACCGAAAGCAATTTAATGTGAAATAAAGTCTTTTGGTCTATAATTGATGATAATTTTATACTTTGAGTTTGATCTAGTTAGGTAAAAAGATCTCGTAAAAACTTAATTACACTTAATTAATTTTTTTGTGCTTTATATAATTTTTATTATTTTTAGAAAAATCTGATTCTCTATTATCGCTATACCGTTCGTCTTGCGGAACTGTAAAGGCTTGCGTAGTAATACGATCAATAATACGCAGCGGCAGAGGCGGCACCGGCAGCGGCAGTGCGAAGCGCCCGCTAGATTTGTCACAAATTTAAAAGTAGGTCACATCGCCTAATTCCAGCCATCCCAGCATGCCATGCCTCTATGTAAGCGCTCTCTTCTTCTGTAATTAGGCCATGTTGTCGCTGGAGATTCCCTACTACCAGACAGGGTCGGTCTAGTCTAGATTTTCAGAATCTCAGTCTGGGAACATGTTATCTTCTTTTACAGATAAATAATGACGAACATTATTCACCAGAGATGTGAGTGAATGATAATGATCTATCATTTCTCATTATTATCACCTTCCTTTTAGACCAAACACTGATAGTTTTGAAAGTAGTGAAGGTTATACTATTCCAACACGTTTTTGCCGTGAGAAACTCATTATTTTCAAATAATGGCAAATAACCTACATTCGAACAGAACAACAAACAATTTAAATATGACATCTTTCAATTGCCAGTCTTGTCACTTGTCAGTTCATGCGCATTTACAAATCCATAATTAACTCGTTCCATGAAATGGAAAATACAATTAATGCTGCATTTTTACACGCATCAAATTTCGTAGATCATATCTATACTAACTTTTTATCTCTAATTTGAACTATCTTAGATTCTACTTGTAAAAATTCTTATTATTTCAACTGTACCTGTAGATATCCCAGTGCGATTTGAAAATGTACGAAGTCGGAATTTCTATCCCCAAAGAATTTATGCCTCCCCCGAGCAGTAACGCAAAAAAGTCAGGTGCAGTGCCCTTTGGGTATCAGTCCCCCGATGAATCGAAGTTATCCACTAACGAAATTTCTTTAAAAGATCGCAGCAAAATGTAATATTTTTAAAAAAATCTTCTGATTAGATTCATTATAAATATACTATTGAAATAAATTGAAACGTTTTCAAATAATCGAGTATTTTACGATATTTAAATTTTTATATTTTAAAATATACTCAAGATGTCTATCGCCAGACAATGATAGTTATGTTATCTATGAATATGACTATCACGAATACTGATATAGAAGTAAAAATATGAATAGGTAGTTGCAGAGTTTCACAAGCTATTCTAGCAATAAATAAATATTAGCGGAACCATTTACTTAGATAGTTAGACTACACTGATAACTTTGATATCAATGGAGACACAATCAAAAACGGTGAGGCTTTATCTCAAAACTCTTTAGCTGCAAAGAGAACTCCCAAGAGGAGTCCCAAGTCATAGTAATGAGAAGGGAAATAAACAGGAAGAGCAATTTATGAAAAAACTACATTGGAGAAAAATTTCTTTCAAAATATGACTACTACGGATAATGTGAAAAAGGGACTTGAAGAAATGGCGCATATAGGATCCGAGCTTCGCAAGATATTGGAAGCTTCCTAATGAACAGACGCTATTGCTGACTCGCCTTCAAAACCTAAGCTAATCACAAGGAAATTTTTTGTTGAATCTTTTTTATCTTGAGCTCAAAATCACACATCCTTAGGCTGAACTCAGACGGATCACAGTGACGCGACTAGTTTCTGTTATTGTTTTCGTCATCTGTCGTTGAAGACGACTTCAATTTTAACGACAATGGTGTTCGGTAGTGTTCATCAGTTTCAGTATGGAGAAACGAGGAGTGGCCAGTTGTCGCATTGCGAAGGCGGTCTGTCGTCCATGTGTTTTGCATTAAACCACCAACAACGACAATTTTGTGGGTGATACCGTTCACAGGTAGCGACCGTCGCTAAGATCAACTACAAGAAGTCGTTCGTCTGAGTACTGCTCTAATTCTATTGCATTTTTAATATAACCACGACCTCCGACCACTAACAACCACATTTATGAAGTTGTCGTGACGCGTCGCTGTGGTTCAGCATAAATGCCCAGCAACCTTAAATCTTCTTTGCTGAATAACTGCACCATCCCTGGATGAATATCCAATTTACCACTTTTCCATATCCAGCGGTTAATCAGTGAAGATAGTGGAGACGTAGACGAACGAACACTCCTCTTGGAATATTAATTATTAGAACTAAGATAATGAATATAACCGTAATCAGACGGTATTCATTGTATTATGTGGTAAATAACTTGTTTCATCGTTAATTTCGATTGAGAGTAGCACGACTGATTTCAAAAATTATTATTTACAACTCCGAATAATTTCATGTCGGCTATTAATAACAGCTTTATTGTATGGAGTTGATGCTAAAATCAATAGTGAGGTATTTTCTGCAACAAGCTTTTTACACCGGTCTTGGTATTTTAAAGAAGACAGTGATTGATGTTAATGCTCACAAATTGCTTTATTTTCTACTATAGCCCACTCGGATTAGGATTTGATCCGGAAAAAATTTGTTGGGGGGGGGTCACTGGCAGTCTTATGCCCAATTTCACCAACCATTTCCTGAAGTTAGGTAATACCTAAATCAGATTTTGGAATTGCTAAGTGAAATTTTCGTTTAACCACGCGCTAAGAATTACTTGAGAGTGAAAATATTGGGTATTTTCCATCATGTTTAGGTGTTTCTTAGAGCATGGTGGAACGTAAATTCTATTTTGTCATTCCATAATCTGATTTAGGTATTACCTAATTTTAGGAAATGGTTGGTGAAATTGGGCATTAATTACTCATATCACTATATTATTTTACAAAAATGTACTTGTCATATGAATGGAACTAACAATTTCTTTTTTGTTACAGACACGTACCTTAATTTCACAAAGAAACGGAATAGAAGCAAAAAAACTAACCCTGAAATACCCAGAAGAAATCGATGTGTTTATAAAGTTTTCCAAAACCCACACTACAATTACACATCTCCAGAATGCATATTGAAGTTCAAGTAGCTCTGAATTTCGTAATTTCGTACCTGTATAATAAACTACCAAGGTAAAATTTAAAAAATATATATAATCATGGTACTTAGTTCGAAACAAGGTCGATACTATGGTACAATGGTAAAAGCGGTTCATAGTTATGTTCAACCCATTGTATTGTACCATAGAATCAAAAAATTGAGGATATGGTGAATGATTTTTATTAATTTATGTGATAATTTAGGAGACGAGTCAACATATTCGGCGAGGAACTAGAAAAGGCTTTAAAAGAAAAATTTCAAGGTCATTGGTATCCAGAGAAACCCTTCAAAGGATCAGCTTTCAGATGCCTAAAAACAGGTGATCCAATCGACAAGGTTCTAGAAAGAGCAGCCAGAGAAAGTGGAGTACCAATCACTGATATTTTGGAAAACCTGCCACAAGAACTGGCCGTATGGGTAGATCCCGGTGAAGTGAGTAAAAATTAAAAAATAATCTAATTCTGAGCTAATTAATGTTTTCTTGTACTTAGGTAAGCTACCGTATTGGCGAAAAAGGTGCTGTGAAAATTCTCTTTAGCGACAAAGGCGATCCTCAAGATGAGCACTCTGCAGACCGAGAAGTAACAAAAACCTTCAATCCTGAAGCTCAGTGTTTCAGGCCGATCGAATGCGTCACTTCAAGCATGAACAATTTGAGCATCTCTCCTAAGGCTCTAACTCCCTTTGTTACCAACAACACTCAGAATAATGCAGTAGGGTCGCAGCTCCACCAACAGATACCAATTCCACAAGTAAGTAAAAAAAATATTGTAACAGAAGAATATTTGTAGTAAATGCAAATGAAAGTTCACTATATATTCTAACATTACTTTAACATAAGCAAGATAGTCTAGTTTCCTTATATTTTTTTTAATTTCTAGCATAACGGAAACCCTGCGCCACCTACTACCAACATAAACCACTTGTCATCACCTTCGTTGGCACCATCGCCGACTCTAAACACCCCCTACAAGGGTTCTCCATCGCCAGTACCAGCTTTCATACCGAGAACCACTACACCGCTTACATTTACTACAGCTACTTTTGCTCAAACGAAATTCGGCAGTACCAAGTTAAAAACAAGTAGTAAACGAGCTAATAGGTAAGATATTTTTGTTTTAATAACCAGTAGAACAGGTAGTTGATGCTATCTCTAAAAAAAACCTTCGTCCTGACTTTAAAGGTGAATTCATGCAAGCAAAATGAAACAGCTCCATTAATATTGGTAGTTTTGACAAATAATTGGAGAGTGCGCATGCCCGGTTGGTTTAATCTTATTCTTAGTTTGAGGTTAGTTGCATTAACTCACATTTTAGTCTAATATCGTGATAAAATATACTTTTAAATTTGAAACATATTTTTCTTTTAGAATGTCTCCCACCGAATTCTCCAACTACATCAAACAGCGAGCGATGCAACAACAACTCCACCAGCAGCCACCACACCACTCTCCAGCTGGTCGGGCGCTCTCTCCCGACCCTTCCACTTATTATTACCCACACGGTCATTATCCTCCGCAGTTCCCACCTCGTTCGGTATTCGAGTCTTCCAACCAATATCTAAGTCCCGAAGTATACTCTGGAAAACTTTCCTACGAGCACTCCACACCTTTAGGTCCTTATTATCCTAATAACGGACCAGTAGGTGCTACTCAATCTGCTCCTACCACTCCACAGGATAATGGGAAATTGATAGATAACAACTGGCCATACCCGACTGCTGGACAATACCAGCACTTGCTGGTGGCTAACTGAGGAGCTTCTTAGACAAGGGAACTTTTTCAATCTGATAGTTTTGTACATTTAAGAGGAGTATGATATTTCACCAGAGGTATATTTGTTTAAAACAGAAACGGTTTAGAACTGATTGAATACATTTTCAAAATTATTGAAATATCGCTTGTTTAGTTCACCCTCAACTGGCGCAGTTATTAGTATTCTTTAACGCTTAGATTGAAGATAATTGCATGTCAAAGCTGGACGCAGTTATTCAAGTATTTACTTTATTTTGAACCATTTTTGTCATTAAAAAGATTTTTAAGTACTTTCAGCTCTGGAAATTAGTCCAACTTACATTTTATCTACCGCACCCTGTGTATAGTACAATCAAGAACATATATGTACATCAATATTGAATAGACAATCTTCTAGATGTAACTCGTAATAATAATATTGCTAATATCAGTTAGATAATTACAATAAAAGGTGCCAAAAAAGGAAATTTTTCCACATTTTGTTAATGGTCAATAAAAACAAATAATATAATAATGATTTCATACCGCTGAAATATCATACTAAACTCTAAGCTGAGTTACTTTTCCTTACTGCTATATTTTCAAAACCTAGTGTGATAGTAAATGGTAAAATATATATACAAAATCATTATTTGATTAAATTTAAATGGGTTAATTAAATAATAAAAAATATTGATGTTGAGAAAAATGACTAGTACCTTCACTAATAATCAACCCATGATATTGTCTATGAACTAATACAGTATTTTGTCACTAGTTATATATTCGTACCAAAAGAAATGTAGACTAAAAGATGAAAATTGTTCAGATAAGATCTATACAAGCTGTTTAACATTTACTTACATTCTCAAAAGATAGTCTATGAACATTTCTTTACAATTATTTAATTGAATTGGTAGCAAATTTTAATTGATAAAGAATCTTAACAAAAAAAGGATTTTAGGAATTTAACCAGTTTAATTTGATAATCTAAGAATGTTAAACAACTTTGTATCATAATAATTAGCTTTATCTGTACTTTTTTCTATTCTTTTAGGTAGTTGTTTAATTCAAAGTTCCTATTTCTTTAAAAAAAATCTTTTGACTTCACACAGCTAACGTGTAACTAGATAATGGAATAGTTATCAACAATTTGTATATATTAATAGTTTAAGAATGTCGATATTGGGAATACCTCCAATTTTATGAATTAGTTAGGATCTCTCTAATAAATAATTTGTACATATAACAAGTATAATTTATATTTTTTGTACCGATGTCTTAACTATAGTTAGTCACTTTTCTATTTTTGATACTGTATAATCTTAAGTGTATTACGTTCTAACTTGGACGAAAACTAGTTGAAATAAAAGCTTTCGCTAAAATTGTATTATACACAATATGTCCTGCTTCGAAAATAACAACAATTTAGAGATATTTATATTACCAAAGATTCATTCCCACCAGATTTAGTTACTACAACCAGAATATTTATTGCACATCTTATATATACTATAACTTCTGATAAAAGTTAGTTACTTTGTCCTTCTGGATCGATCATTATAGACCTCTAAAAAGTTTGGATAAAGAAAGTATATTCTTTCTAAAAACATCACATAACAGCACATTGGAATGTTACCAAAGAAACATCCAAACTTTGATTTGAAGGGCACTTTTGGATGCTTACAAAAATATAAAAGTTCAATGTAGTCATTCCATTTTGCTAGAAATATATTTAAATCAAATCGTTTGATCTGCTTCGTATTAAATTCCTAATCACTTGTTGTTTGTGTAAAGCACGATATTTTTTCTGCATTTCCTTCAAAATATTTCTTATGGGTAACTTACTCAAATTACTGAATGCTTCTTAAATATTTTAAAACACGCACCAGGCTCTTTGTTTTCCTTTTAGCCAATAAGTAATGCATATATTTTATACATATATATATATAGTGGTACAAAAAATGGAGATTATTATGGAACTTTTTGTGTTCTAGTGATATTTTTGTTGTTCTAATTTCAGCAGGACGTAATGTATGAATTTTTGCACGTTTTTTATTTTGTATTATTCAAGACAGCTTAATCTTTATAAGACAAATAATGATTTTGGAAAAAAAACGAATCTATGTAATAAAAAATATTCGTAAGGAAAAGTATACTTTAGTACAAATTAATAAATATCCATTATACCTTATATATTATAAGAAATATTAAAAGGGGTTCCCAACCTTTGATTAAAAAAAAAGAATGATTTTTATAAATCGGTAGTCACGTAGGTTATAGGTGTTTCTTACTTCATTAAAAATGGTGTTTACAGTATTCTTGTAGACTAGAGTGTTTCCTAAATTTTTTATATTGTATGTATTTTTTTATTTTTGTATGAAAAGCTCAAGCTGTCATCTAGTCCCATGATAAATGTTTTAATAAGTGTTGGCATATCATGATGGAAATTAAAATACCAAAAAATATACTAAATATTAGTTAGGACCCCGTTTACACAAATTGGCCAGCATGCAGATGTAGTTCTTCCATAAAATATGCAATAAAATGATCTGTTTTAAAGGTACAACTTTGTGATATTCCTTATTAATAGTACATTTTTCAAGTAGATACCAGAAACTAGATAGCTAGATGGCAAGTTCATTTTTACTTAATTTTTATTCAACTATTTACTTTTGGAAGCAGGAAATTTATCAACAAACTAATTAAAATTGACATCTTACTTGTATCTGCAACTTCAGACAAAACTATTGTTTGATTTTTAATTTTGTAAATATTTTCGTTGTCTTAGAAAAATTTGAAAAAAAAATGACTTGTCAACCTGCATTTAGAAGCTAGCAGATTTTGTGTGGACGCGGCTTCTTTATTAATATAATATTGTTCAGTATTGCATGCTGAGGTAACCCGATGGGTTCTAGATGCTTCCTTTTCTCAAATTAAGGAGATATGTGCTATTTTTTACTGCTTGATTTTTGTTACTTTTTCACTGATGTTTATTTTTTATTTGTAAAAAAATTGTTGACTTAATATAATATATATTTTGTTATGAGCCGATAGTTTGATTGCACTACATTTTTTTATTTATTCATTATGCGTACCTGAAATTGTTACAATATCATTATAAATCAATTGCTACCAAACTAGCTAATTTGTAATTAATTGTAAGTACACATTTTTTCAACGAAAAATCAAAATTTTACTAACAAAACGCTTATTTTCCTAGCATTTACCTTTACAAATTCATATCATACCCCACCTACCTTGCATCACTTGATACCTAACATAACAACCTTCCCAAATAACTGGTTATGACTACTAACATGGAAATCAATTTAAATCTTTCTAAACTCCAACTCAAAATATATTGAATTTTCTTATGAATAACCTCCTGTTACTAACTTACGCTTTTAATTAAGTCCATTGAATGTTTCCTTGAACATTTTCAATACAAAATCTGGAAGTTCATGCAAACAGTTATTAATAAAGTGAAGTGAACGTTATCTGGATGAACTTTCCTTATGTGTGGCTAAGAAGTTTAACGAAACTGAAAGCAAAAAGATTATTTTACAGACTGTACCTATTTTATATATGGCACCTTTATAAAGCCTGGCGAAACAACTTAAAGAAAGTGAAAGCCAGTAAGGAACAAGGTGGTGTAAGCCAATACAAAATGCTTCAAATATTGCTCTTTTGTGTTATAAGGTGGCTTGATCGAAATGTCGATGTTTTCATTTACTTTTGGGTTCAGAAAACTTTAAATTGTAATAAACGAAATTGCGTTGTTTTTACCCACCAATGCAGAGCCATACAATGAAGCCATACTTCGTTAGATACGACTGGAGATTTTGCTGAGACTTCTGGTGGTGTAAGAAATATCTGCTAACTGTACGTTGGTATTGGTAAAAGCAATAATACCGGATATACGAACTTTTTAGCGCAAAAAATTTAAGTTGTGGAAACTGAAAATATGATTTGTGTTTAATTTACTACCTCTATTTGATCTTTACAGGTGTCAGCATTATTCTTTATTCCTCCAAATCATACTAAAAGTAAGATATTAAGTATGTTGGTCAATGCTAGTTATTAGGGTCTTTAACCTTCTCCATCTCCTTTTATCCTTTTGATAGTAGATGAAGTTGTAAATCGGTAAATGTGACTAGGTCATACAAAATATGAAAAATGAAAATTTAACCAAAAAAATTTTCAATAAAAATGTGATTGATGCTTTAGAATATCACTACAAGTGATATAAAAAATTCTGATGGTGATATTTGTGCAAATAATGTCGATAGAAATACAAATCAGGAAAAAGTAGTTAAACTACTCGGTACTGCATGTGTGATTTGCATGTTATTTGCAAAAAAATCGTGTTGGTGTGAATTTGAATGGCATACTTGCACTTTTTGGCCATTTAACCTCACAGATCAAAACCTACATATAAAATTAAAATTCCCCTTAAAAATGTCCTTGTTCCATTGTCCAAAAAAGGTTAAAGTTTACCAAAGCAATACTCCCAGTCCAGGTTTCGAGTCCTAAGAGCCTTTGTCTTTGGTTGTAGGTACTGTATGTGAAAAAACTAGTTGCCCTTATCAAGCTTCAGTCTTTTCACATATTTATATCTCCAATGACTAAATGCTTAGTATTCGAAGATAATGTGTTAATTTCTTAGGACGCAGCGATTGATGAGTAGTCCGGATAAAACATTGGTTAAATGGCCAAAAATCATGTCAGCTACCTTGCCTGAAATCAACAATTTACCTTCATGTACGTAGATAAAAATCAGAGGCGATATCGATTGTAGTGTGTAGTTGTATACTTTCCTAAATATTTCAGAATATTTAGCACAATTTGGTATAGTAGTAAATTTTTTGAAAATAAATACACTTATGAGAGTTACTAGATAAATGATAAGAATAATTTCGTTGTAAATTTGCCATTATAGTATATTAAAGAGTCGTTTAACTTAAATCATTTTTTTATTTGAACCAGTTTTTGAGTTGCTGAAAAATGTAACTTGAACAATTTATATTAAATTAATTAAGCATTTTTAAAAATCTTGTTAAACAATTCTTGGATGTTTCAAAGGCTCTTTAGGTACATTAAACATGGCAAGTTTAAAATGAAACGACTATATATCTCCCTCCAAGTGATAAAAGGTATTTTTTTAAGCTTCAAAATACGCTAAGAGGGCTACGATATACATATAAATGTCTACCATCACTGTAACTTATGGTAAGATATTCGCCAACGGTGTAAGCGTTACCTGTGAAAGACAATTGATCTCTGTAAGATGTTGATCGGTTTTTAGAAAAAAAGCTTTAATTTTATGGAAGTGCAGTTGTCAAAAAGTTTCATTATTTCAGACGAAATTAGTATAGATTGATTTAAATGGAAGGGAAAACTGTTAAAGCTTAGATAATATTAGTTTTTATTCAAAAAAAACCGTGGGATTGGTGAAGATTTACAGATATGGCAAGAACGGTTAAATGATAATCACTTTTTTGTAAGCATTGACAAAATTATATCAAAGCCTAATGGCAATATTAATGAGGTTCAAAACCCATTCAATACCTACGTAGTTATTCAATCTAATCTAATCTAATCTAATAGGTATCTATACCAGCGTCATTTTTTGGTTCTAAATATATCAATAACTCTTGACAAATTTATTTTGATGAATTTCCAACTAAGAATCAAATCATAAATGAATAATGAAAGAGGCAGAGATTAGAAAGTGGTGATAGGCAACCTTCTTTTAACAAGAAGATTGCAATTTTCTGTTCTCAACTTAACCTGATTGATTGCGAATGATATACAATAAATAGGTATGTTTTAAAAGTTCTGAATACTGTTACTTTTTGAAATGCACGGTGGTGTATACAAGGAACGTCTAAGTACTAATATTAAAAACAGTTTAAATATCTTGAAAGATCAATCAGTCGCAAGCTACACAATGTACATGATTCATACTATAGATTACTGATTTATTTTATATACTTGCTTGTAAGTACTTGCATTTTATCAAAGATTTGTATATAGCCCTAGTTATCCAGAAAACTATTTTATTGTTTACAATATTCGTGTAATCTTGTAATCGAACGTATTATACAGTGTAGAACATTTTTATAATAGATTAATTTAATAACCCAATAGGATTTGTATTCAAATCAGGGATTACAGTTCTGCGAAATGTACACTTGTTAACCAAAACGTTTTACACATTTATTAATTTCTGAACATTTGGTCCTAAAAAGCGAATAACAAGGAGAGAAATATGGTCAAAAGATTTGCAAAGAAACAAGACTTGAACTTGCTTTCATCCACATCAATACGGGTAGCAGGAGATAATTATTTGATGAATTTACAAGTATTTCTTATATTTGTTGTAGCCAATTTACCTAGCGAATATAAATTAAATGTTAACAAGTGTGTTTCAGAAAGATTAGGTAAAATCAAATTAGCAATGGTAGTTTGTAATCCCCATAAAAACTATAAGAAGGGACTGATGCCCCAAGGAATGTGATGGCTCTTTTTTACTATCCAGTAGCATTAGAAACGTGCAGCAGAGATAAACGTATAAGTCCTTCAGAAAACGGTAGTACTATCGTAGTGAATTAAACTTGTTTTTAAAATTTACTATAAAAACTATCGTTTTGTTTTGAAAAATGTTTTTGTGCCCGATAAGCAATATATTTAAAAAAAAAGGACTTAGACAAAAACTCTGTGTACGATATTTATATTATAAATGTGAATGTCACTATCTGTGTTAGTTTGTTACATTTCTAATTCATTACTTATGTGGACAGTAGAAAATTTAACACATGCAAAATATATTTCACTTTATTCATATGTGTAGC
>CAJUYH010003297.1:0-33496 GCA_910591685.1 Galerucella tenella | reverse complement strand
CAAAAAGGAAAATTCACAAATAGGTCAAGAGAGATTCCAAAATCAAATAAATTAATTTGAAATTATAAAATATTTGTGTGAATAAATTAAAGTAATTATCTGAACATAATTTATAACAAATTTTAATGAATAAAAATTGTGATCCGGTAGTCTCCTAAAACCAAAAATCAGCCATCTAAATCAAGGAACAGATTTGATTTTAAAGTCTAATGAGAACGTATTATACAAATCTGATGCCTAACTAAAAAGATTTTGGGTCTAATGAGAACCCTTTCCTAAATCTAATTAAAGTAGGCAACCAATCAGTGGTCAAAAGAAACTCCAAACACAACAATCATTCAAAGAATGAAGTATGTAAATCAAATTACAGCAAATTATTAATAACAAAATTACATTTGAATGCAAATTGAACTATTAGTTGGATATGTATCTAATTATTTACCAAAAAACAAATGTAAGTTATTTCCATTGATATATAAATATGAAAATTTTCATTAATAGTCTAATGAGAACTAATTAATCAAAACATCTTAGCTAGAAAAAGATTAAAGGTCTAATGAGAACCCAATCCCAAATCTAATTCAAACAAACAACCTGACAAGAGTCCAGAAATAACCAAAAAATAAATTTTGTAATTTAAAAAAATATGGAAAAATTTGAATTGATGATCATCAATTGAACTTATGGTATCAATCTGATAATGTTGTTGATAAATATGAAAATCATCATAGAGAGAACTTTTATGGATATACTATTTAATCTATTAAACGTCTATGCAAAGGAATATAAGATCTATTTAATGTTTCTTAAAAAAAATTTCCAACGATTATTGCTTACTTGCAGGTATGGCACTGATGATGGCTTAACCGCCGAAAGCGCTTTGCAATTTTATAATAAAAATTTTACACAGAATACAAAAATGTTTTCTTGAGTCGTACATCAAAGGCGTAATGTGGGGGTGCCCCATCCTGCTGAAACTACGAATCACATCTATTTGGTAATAGTTGATTTGATTGTAGTAATAGATAATCCTGAAGAAATTGAAGATATCGAGGACCGATCAAGCTTCCTTCAAAAAAATATGGCCTTATTATTTGAATGTTTATAATATCGGTCCAAACATTCACCTTTTCAGGATATTGAGTCCTATACTCCTGCATCAAATGGGGATTTTCACTTGCCCAATATCGATACGTCTGGAGGATTACATGGCCGTTGAGCATTAAAGTTGCTTCATCTGAAAAAAGTATATTTTTTTATGAAATTACGACATACTGTATGTTTTATTTCCGTATATATATCACCCTGTCAATTGTACTTTTCAAATTATTTTCGTGTGAAAATATCAAGAGACGACTTTAATGACTTCTACTTCTTCAGAATTTCATATGGCGCCCATTTCTATAAATATTCGCCAGAAAACATTCACCGTTGAAATTGCGACAACGACAAACGATTTCTGCTTAATGTCATAGAGTCATGTACTAGGTTGTTAAATATTTGCCGTCCGTAGATTTCGTTATTTTTGCGATAAAATAACATGTTTGGTTTTAGAAATTACTATGGTCATGCATGCCTCTATTGACGGATGAACACGGTGATTTACAAATTTCAATTTTCCCAACGAAATTATATTAAACTTTGTTTGGAATTGGTAAAAAATTGCTGTAGTCATGAAATAATGGCAATTTAATATATATTATCATTAACCATAATACCATTTTTAATGGTGTAGGGTGATACATTTCAATACATCAAGTTATTCTGTAGTAATGTCTTCACGAACAAACTTGGCCCATTCTTTCTTATTTCTTGCTAATATTTTTGCCTCATTCAATGTTTTTCCCTTTTCTTGAAGAATTTTTCCAATTATGCCGTCCCATGTTTCTCTCGGCCTCCCGCGTTTTCTCTTATTCATATTTCTTGTCTCCCAAACTTGCTTAACTTGTCTGTAATTTGACATTCTTTGTAGGTGTCCCCACCATTCCAATTGTCTCGATTGAATATACTCAAGTGTCGATTTTATTTCTAGATCCTTTCTTATCGTTGTATTCCTTACTTTATCTATTCTTTTGACTCCTTTAACTCTTCTCAGATATTTCAGTGTCCATGATTCACAGCCAAATGTCAGAATTGGTCTATATATGGTCTTAAATACATTTAATTTGGTCTTCATTGATATCTCTTTTTTGTTTATAAAAGCCTGATTCATTGCGTAGTACAATTTCAAGGTTTTTTGCACTCTATCATTTATTTCTTTTTCCTGTCTACCGTTCTCTTGTAGTTCTACACCTAGATATTTGAAACTTGTTACTTTGTCAATTATAACATTGTCTACTATTATCTGTATGTTTTTATGTTCCTTTCCTATTGCCATAACTTTTGTTTTGTTTTTATTTAATTTCATACCATATTGTTCGAGTGCACAATTCCAAATCTCTAAGTTCTTTTGTAAATCAACTTCTTTTTCAGTCACAATGACTATATCATCTGCAAATGCTCCTTCCGACACTTGTACCATTTCCATGTATCTGTATCCTACCTTAAATTTCTCAACTTTTCTTTTACATTCCTTTGTTACCTCATCAATATATATTGTGAACAGTGTAGGACTTAAACCTCCTCCTTGCCTCAATCCTTCTTTTGTTGTGAAAGCTTCCGAGATGCTATTTTTGTGTATAACAAAATTAGTGTTTTCACTGTATGGCAATTTAAACGTTATTTTATATTAGATTGTTATACGTAGATGCCGAGCAAGCGGCGTAGATGATATCGCCGGACTGGAACTCAGAATTCAACTACCGGTGCATAGGTACTGATGTGTCTATCGGGTTGGGATCACAAAACCCAACTGTAACTCTATACCTTGTTTGTATGAGCATTCCAGAAGACCTCTTAAAGTAACTAGATTGGCTGTGTGCTCGGACTTTTTGGAACAGTTCGGGAGTTTACGCTCAGTTTATTACAAAGACCCCTTTCGCCATCTTTCAATTTTAATTTCACCTTGATATCTTCATTTCTTTTAAATATATATGTATTCAAATGAAAACCTGGAATTTTTCAAACACGCCAAGCTCGATTAAGGAACAAAAACGAAGGTGGCTTCTGTCAGAACTATTAAGTAGGCGTATGTCAATAAATATTGGAGAATAATAATCAATGTGTCAAAATGGGAATGCATGCAAAATTGTAGCTTCAACTGAAGATGATCGAAGTAAACGATGTTTGCCTCGTGTCTTAGAAATTCCCAGAACTACAGTACAATATGCTGGGAATCGTTATTTGGAGACAGGGAACATGGCGACATGGTTCCGATAGAAGAAGCCACATGTGTTGATGACCGGTTTATCAACCTCTCTAATATTATAAGCGAAAGGATTGTTATAAGAAGACTTTGAGAACGCGGAATTTACGCTACAGTTCCACAACTACAGCCACGACATCGACAAGACCGGCTGACCTTTGCAGGAACATACATCAATTAGAATTTAGAACAATGGGGTAATATAATGTTTACTGATGAATCGAGTTTTTATTTTAGATCGCCTGATGATCGGGAAAGGGTATACAGATGGCGCAACGGACGGATCTGAATCCGATTGAACATCTCTGGGATGAAATTCAAAGAAACATTCGTCGTCGTCCTATACATGGTCTTATACTACCCGAAACACTTGACGAGCGTTGCAAGCTGAATATGACGCAATTTCTCAAGATCGCATTATCGCAGAATATTGAAAAATGCCAATTATGTCTTTCTTTTTCTTACAAATTACTGTAGAATATAAAAACATCACAAATTAAACAGGATAAACGTTATTAGCGTATGGATGAAAGTGCGCATGCTTATATTATGTCAAAATAACGTTACTCCTAATTAGCGGAACCCAAAAAATAGGTTGCGATATCTCTCTATTTATTTAAACATTTTTTTAAGATTACAATACACAAGGAGGTTCTGTTAGGGGCATAGGTTGGTCGAGCACATAAACAACTTAATAATTTTTACTACTTTTTATTCTACATTCTACACACCGGCACACATTCCCTCCTAAAAACATGACATCTGACATAACCCCCAAAACAGTAGGTCCAACCCACTGATATATAATTATCTATGGTTAAGCAACATAACCGAGACCACAGAGCATACATCCATATCAAAATAATCTAACAGTTCAAGAATATTTTGTTGATTAACAATAATTGCAATTTTTATGGGCTGATACATACTTTCGATACATTTTTCTAGACGTCCTTCCGAATAGAATGAGCCATCGAACATATTTTCATGAGCTTTATCAATTATTCTTGGGATAGATTAATAAGAATTAGTACTAAAGAAAGTGTCGAGATAGGGAGAGGGTGATGGGATTATTAGAAGCACTGTTTTTCTGCCTGCATTTATAAGGAAAATAATGATGGTTTACCAGAAGATACTTTAGTACTTTAGTACATCCATGTACTAAGTAAAAATTGACAAACGATACAATGAAACATCGTCATTCAGGCGAAATTATCTATTATTATTAATTACCCACGCAAATCTTCTCGCCGCCCCTGATTCACGATGCTGTTGATTTATATGTGTTTTTGTTTGTTTTCTCAGCACATACAATACATACACAGAAACACACCTTGCGGTTGGAATTAAGAGCAAACGAGTCACGGGAAACATAAGAAGATTTCGGTGCGGCGGCTTAACCTCAAACATTTGCAAAAACCAGACATATAAAGCAGAAGCTTTGTTGTTAGTTTTTTTTGTTTTTATTTCTAAAAGATCTCTTTGTAACTCCAAGGCATTTTTAATATCTTTTACAGGGTTTCATTATTTATAATTTTCAGAGATAATGCGAGTATTTTTTATACAATATGTCTCAGTATGCTGGAACCATATGGGAAACTTTTATTATTAATAATTTTAGGAAAAAAATGTGCATCTTCTACAATCTAAAATCATAATCATCATTTTTTTCAGTATTATACGACGTTGGTCAAAAATATGAACCTTACTCAAGATAGATATTGCAGAATATTAATTATTCTAACGCTTTATATGTTTTGAAAAAAAATTTACAAAAATAATGACCGTTCAACTAAGCTGCAACAACTACTTCCCGGACTATAGACCCCGACGTATATTGAATTTACACTTCAAAGTCAAACGGAGTTAGTATATCTACAAGATATTTAACACCAACCAATAAGGTTTGCAATTAGGAGCCGTACCCGAATTACGTAAGACAATTTTCCTTGTTTTTTTAACCCTCCTATCTCAACGTGAAATACCGTAAGATTTTATAATACTCTCTCACGTAAGATTTTTCGCTTAAAAATGCAAAAGAATAGGTAAGAAATGTCACATTTTGCAGAGGTATAAACATCAATATTTATTTGACACTGGATGTATCGAAATGTTTGTTTCTGTAGTGTCTTGTCAATTTGCAAGTTTGTGATACAAATTGTCATAGAAAACTTTTTCACTCACGCCCATAACGTAAGACAGTGTAAGGAAATGTCAATTGTACCCCTGCCTCAATAATCTTACGTAATTTGGGTGAGGCTCCTTAGAAGGAACAACATAACTTGTAGACCAGTTTCAGCGTATTGGTAACATTCAATGTATGACATGAGGCACCGTTGTTGTAAATACATTGTCGTTCTTGTAAGGGTGGTTCGTCTATGAAGTCATAAATGTGAGTTTGTAAATTGTAAATAGCTTCCGGCATTCATGGTTTGGCAAAAAAGGTACTATTAATCTGTCTCTTCAAATGTCACGCCACACGTTGACCTTGAAGGAATATTGGTCATAAGACTTTATTACAAAATTGGGGTTTTCATCAGACCACCAGCGACAATGTTGTGACTCTATAGGTTCATTAGACGGAAATGTTGCCTAATAATAAAAAAATAGTAACTACGTCTCATAAAAAAGGATCATCTTCTAACTCTACTTGGATGAGACAGCAAAATTCAAAGCACTCTCTCTTCCAATGTGTGAACTATTTTTGGTTTGTATGGTCTGTATTTATTCGGTTTTAAAATTTTTGCCAGTGTATCCTTATTTCCAATTTTTGCATCAATCCATTTTCTTTTGCGTAATGGCATTTTTGGATTATTGTTTATTTTTGCGCTGGATTTCAGATACGACATAGTAATGGTCAACATTCCAATAGTCACTAAGAATAAACATGTTCTTTCTAATTATTTTTAGAAACCAGTAGCCTCACTAAGTAAAAATCATGTTTATTGTAACTTTTTGTTTTAAAATTGAATGACGAATCACCCACACCAATATTTTACATGACTTTGGAAGCACCCTGTATATAAACGATTAAATTCTAATCAAACTACGGACCTGCACGTGGCTTAACAAGATCTAGTGACTCACTTCACCACAAGTATGAACAGACTTATCTCGCTTTCTAGTTGTCAAACTCCACATAAATAACAATAATAAACAGATGTTTTCGTAAAATTTACTAATGCTCAAAATATGTTTACTTATTGCATAAATTTGAATACAAAATAGACCTTAGATTAGCCACCCTTCAACTACTTAATATGATGTTTATTCAGTTCTACCATTGATATTTCAATATAAACAAACTCCAGTTTACTCTATATTTCTCTACTTTTGTTGTTTTAATGGAGTATAAATGTTTATTAATACTAAAAATAAATAAATTACCTTTTTGGAATAATATTTTGAGTTTTATGAAAATATTTCATCACATAAAATTATCCATATCTTATAAACGGTTAATTTTATCCAGAAATTACAAGAGGAGGCATTATGTTTCAAAATGTTTTTCAATTCAGGCGTGGAATTAAAAAAAAACAAGAACCAAATATGACAAACCATCACCAACCACCTTTGAAGTTCAATAAAGGAAGTGAAAATCTTTTTATAACGGAATATCCGACTTGTAGTCTTTGTCTGAAAAAACAGAGCATATAATTTGTGCCTGCCCCGCCTCTAATCGAATCAGGTACAGTTGGGGAGGGTGAGTGTAGGCTATCAGTGCAGATTGTTATGTTTTTGTCAGAAATTCCTTTTCTGGTTAGTTCTTTTGTGGCAATTGAGATACCAGCCAGTTCTGTTTGAACCACGCTGGTATTGTTTCCCATTCCTCACTTAATCATTAGGCTTAGTGCTCTGGAGTGAGTTCCAAAACCTGAGCCTTCTTTCATTTTTGAGCCATCTGTATATATGCGTATTGCATTGGCAGCATCTGGCTCTGTGTTCTGTTTTATTTGTATTTTGTAGGATTTATTAAACACAAACCTGTGTTCAATTGCATCATTGGATGGTAACGTGGATCAGGTACAGTAATCGCCAATTAACTTTAGGTACAAGGTTTGTTCGCGGATGTTATTCCGAACCAGCTCAGGAACTATTCGTATGCGCATTATGAAGAGTGGCGTTGGCGGTTCTCTGATTTTGGTAAGGACCGAGAGTACAGTTTGGCTGCGCATGCGTAATTGATCGATATGTCAGTTGTTTTCTAATTTCAGTCACCTATAGTTGTTTAACTTGTTTTTAGCGTTTTAAGCTCAAAGTTAGCTGTCCAGTCCAAGTGTAGTGCAAAGTAAATTTAAATTATGTATTCAATTCATCTTAGTTTTTTTATTCTATGTTTCCATTCAGGCTCTGAGAGGCGATCTATTTCTCTAAGACCGTTCGCTATATTATTAGAATTATTTTCTGGTTCATAACTAACTAGGCATGCGCTCTAGACAATTCAGAGTTAGTTCCGAACTAGTTCCAATTGTAACCCGCGAACATAGCTACTAAATGCTTTCTAGGGAGCTATTGACACTGATAACTGTGAACATTGCCGTGAAAATTCTGAGGATACGCTATCTATTACAAGTTAACAAAATTTGTACAATAATTATTATTATTTACCAACGGCTTAATCGAAGAAAGAAAAGGAAACCTGCAAAAAAGTAATTAAAATTTGTTGAAAACTAAATAATTTCTTCAGATAGTAATGAGAATAAAAGAAACACATCTGATGTTTGGCAGGGTCTCTCTTCCGCCCTCGGCCCTGGAATATCATTCACCAAATAAACTTATCGGCTTAGTTGAGATCCTGATTTTGTTTGGTGAAATCTGAATAGGTATAAGATGGGTATAAGCCACAATAGATTCTACCCTAATCTAACCCACTCATCACAAACCTAACAACAATCTTTGCAGTCTTAAACTTTAAATATTATTGATTGTATAGATGTTGAATTTTTTCGGTCAGATGGTTTTGATTCCCCAACAAAAAAAAATAATTTTTTGCATTCTATCTAACAAACATTTAAAAGGAAAAATCGAAATTTGCTGGGAAAAGAGCAAAAGATTATTGCAAGAACTCCATCCACTCGAGCAAACTTATCAAGGCCAATTACTGATTTTCTCTTGAGAAACAGCTGGATCTGCCACTTATATTCTGGTAAATGAGTCGGAAAGGAGCTTTAGTTGAATCCCTTATAAGAGATTTGATTAAATCTAACTAGAAGTTTCTCTAAGAAAGAGCGCTAATTCATTTGTTTTTTATTTATTTTGGTTTAAAAGAAATCGGAAGCGTATTTCCGTTATTTGAAATATAATATTTTTGAAAATTCATTTGGGGCATCTACCTAATTCGACCTTGCACAATTATGCTTTGTATATTTTTTTGTTTCCCTACGTCCTCACGTTTAAGTTCACATAACGAAAATTTTATTAGAAATATGAAAGCTCCGCAACATGTAGGTAGCCAAGCGGTCCAAGCGGATTTTGGTTCACGTACTACTCTATAAACTTCGTCAGTACTGAACTGGGAGACCGCCGAGACCGGCGAGCGTTGTATTAACAATGGAACGGAACGCGACTACCGAAGCAGAGAGACAATGTCAGTCATAGAAGGATAGAAAAGCGAGAGATGGATTTTTATCCGATATTTTAGTGGTAGCAACCGAATTTCAATAAGGAATTGTACGGTCATAAGTAATTTGAGGATTCTGAGATTTTTATATAGTATTCATAAAGCTTCAAATTAGACTTCTTATAAATTAGTTTTTCCATTTAATCCATATTTAATTCTTTACAAGGGCTCAAACTTTGCTTAATATGTGTAATTACCTCATGATTCGTATTTTTTTCAACAAAATTTGGTTAGCATTTCAAAGTTTTTATTCGATGAGAACTCTAAGTTCAACATTAATCTACATGATATATTTTTTTCTTAATTTTCAATACATCCATTACCTCAAAATTCTTTGCCAAAAATATTTCGATATTTTCTCAAATCGCTGCCGATAGATTCCCCTTAACAGCCTCCGTCAATAAATGTATAAATAACTCAGTGTATATTGGGAATGAAAAATTTCCAACCACTTATAAAATATTTAAATTAATACAAAAATTAACAGCTGTGATACAAAATCACTATAATTATATTATAATATTAACAAGCACGTAATAATAGTTATTACTTTTGAAGAGACATGAATAGTAATCGTTATCAAATAGATACTGTAATTTGTTCATGACAATTAGTGATGGATTTTTATATTACGGAAATTGAGCTATAACAGCGTAAACATTTGAATATTACTGAATGTATTGAAAATATTTGTTATAGTTAAAATAATACCCTTTTTGGTGTGCGTCATCTATTGTGACGTATATCCGGGTTTATTTTATTCGGGATCGCCGAGTTGGGGCATATGCTTATTGGGTCCCAAGTAGCAGGTAGTTCAAAAATAGCGTGCTTATTGGGTCCCGAACTTTAGTCCTACCTGAATAATAATGTATGGATTCGGTCCCAGCCACTTGTTATTAAACCAAATGAAAAACAGGTAGTAAAACTAATTTAAAAATTTGATATATTTATTACATTGAAATATTATTGTAAAGGTATACATTTTAGGATTTAAAAAAAAGGTAAAAATAAAATAGAAACACATATACATAAGATATATTATATATATACATATACAATTAATTATTAATAGAACAATAAAATGAGATACATTTAATGAAAAAAAATCGACTTATTTTTCCTTTTTCATATTCGTAAATTTTTTTTGCTATGAAATTTTCGCGATTTTTTATTTTATTATTTCGCGTTTTATACATAATATGTGTACTTTGCATTTTAACATAGGTCTCCATTTGAAATTCTTTTAGTTTTTCAATAAAAACAAATATATTCGGGTGGGCTTTATAAAAAGAATTATTAAAATGGCTATGAAAGGATTCACAGGCATTCGTAGTGCGAGTAAGATCCGCTGAATTTTTTGCCCAAAGGGATGGAGGAAATAAAGATTCTTCAGATATATAATTTTCAATTAAATAATCGCAATATTTTTTTATGTTTTCCTGGTCTGGTGCTATTGAAAGCAAATCAAAAATAAAACAATCACTCACTTCCCTAGGAGGTAAATACGTTAAAGCAAAGGTCATCCTTAGCCATCTACCAACTTCAGAAGATTCCTCGCTGTACATTGATATTAAACCACATTTTTGTATTTTTTTATACCATGACTGTGCAAGGTGAAATCGACAGCCAATAACATGGGCTTTTGGCCAAACTTTTTGAATAGCAGTATGAATACCTATTTCAAAATCTATAACTGCCTCAGTGATATGTAAGCTAGTAGAGTGTTTTAAAGCGATATCTTCGAGAATATTAAATAATTTTTGATAAGTTGAACTACATTTATTAGGCAACAATGAAAACACTAAGGGAATGTAGTGTCCATTAAAATATCCATGTATAGTAAAGAATTGGCAAAAAAATTGTGGACAATAATTAAATGTGCCGTCTAAATAAATTCGATTAACTTTTCCCAAAAATTCAATATTTGACTTGCATGAAAATACAACGATCTGGTCTATTTTATTACTAAATAAGATAAATGGTTCACCAGTATTTGTTCCAATGTTTTTGTTTTTTAAAATATCGAAAGTTTCATCGATGTTTTTTGGCAATGCCGGCTGCATTTTCCTACGGGAGCAGTACATATACCTTCTAATATTTGCTACGTCATTTGTTGTAATGGTTGATGGCAGATTCTCTTGAAGTACACGACGAATAATTTTTGCAGGCTTTTCGGACAAGTCTTCAACTGCCTTGCGTTTGCAAGAAGAGCTTACAATTTGGCGATTCAATTTTTCTATATTTGCGCTATGACAATGCTCTTCAATATGTTTTGTCAAAGTTATATCTTTCGATTCACCCAAACTAAGTATATATGATTTACACTTTTTATTTGTACATATCCAACGCCTTTCTCCACTTTTTAAGCACTTTTGAAAACTATATTTAAAGTTATTTATCACTAACATTTGTTTTCCTTTTTCACTTAAAATAATATTTATATTCATTTTTAAAATGTTTAAAACAACAGACAAATTGATCTGAAATATGAAATGCACTCGATGAAATATAAACAATGAATGAAATAGTATTTAATTTAAACATTCAGATACAATAAAAAGAGGGAGGATTGGATTTCCGAAAAGAGGTACATTTCCCCGAAGAATATCTTCAGGTAGTTAAGTACCATTGGGACCCAATACGCCTATAGATAAAGGGATTAAAATTTACACATTTTAATCTATGACCTGCCGGGACCGAATCCATCCACACCGCCGAGTTGTACCACAAGATATCAGGTAGGTGTAATCCTACCGTCGAGTTTTACCACCGAATTTCCTGGGAGGATTAACGATTAAAAATTAAGTCTAATGACTAATGCCCTTAACAATTTTATATAAATTAGGTTTAAGATCAAAACATCCATATGTAAGTAAATAAAAACAAATATGCGCCTAAATACAATTTATTATTAGTGGTACTGGGTATTCCCTCAATAATTACGGCTTATGTGTAATTTCGTAATGATCCACCTCGATGGTCAGTATAATCCCCAATAAAGGCGGAAATGGATTAACTCAGGTAGTCGTGGTACAACTCGGTAGTCCCCATTTTATTTGCTATTATGACATAAAGCTAACCTTAAATTTTATTAATAAGATCATCAGGATTGTATTTAGCCAAATTCGAAAAGGCTCTGCAATTAATAATTACCAGCTTCTTTTTCTAACTCAAAATACTTGAGAACTTTCAAAATACTGATGTCTTTCCGTATATTCATGTATATTTTTTGTATTATTTAAATAAATAAATCAATAAGATTAATATTCACTTTTCTTAAATAATAATTGACCGTAAACAACAAAGTACAGACCTGTCAAGAACTGTCAGTGTGACAGTGGAAAAAGACGTAAGATTTATTGCCGCTACGAAAGTAACGCCTTCATAGTATTTTAAACTCTCGATTGATAGGTTGAGCTTGAGCGTAATCTAAACATCAACCAATCAAATTTTTGTAAGTCAAAGATTAGCGTTAACGTTTGTAATACGTTTAAACGTTTCATTATTTTGATTAGGATTAATCACAGACCTGCTTTTTTTCCATTTCTTTCTATGTAATGTGTTAGAAAGACATTAACAATCGATGACGCACACCAAGAAGGGTATTATTTCAACCATAATAATGCTTTTATTCTATGGACCATTCCAGGATGACGTCACTAACAGATCGGCCATTTTGTTCTGGAGGACACATGTTCTATTTATTTTCATTTCATTGTTTATTGGTGAATAGCAGATGATGACTGAAATTAGTGATAAAGTATCTCAAATGCCATAGTTTTGTAGTGATGTCAATTAAGGAGTGCGAGGAGCAAAAGGAAATGTATATTTTTTTATATTTTTATAGCCAAAGTGACAGTAGGCATACCGAAAATAAATACCTACACCAAATTGTCATTCTCGAATGGTAATGAATTCAAGGCAATCGACTGTAGGCTGATCGATGCCAAGAAAAACCGCATGTAAACAAAGACCACGCGTGATCTATTCTAAGCCGGCTGCGTATTGGACTACTCGTATTGAACGTTCAACGTTCAACCTCATCCACTTGACTAGGTCATTTAATGTTCACGTGATTTTTGTTTCGAGCAGATTTTCTTGGGAACGAATCGAGTATAGAAGAGTCGAAGAAACATTACAGGAATTTTACTCTGTTTCTGTTCCCTCAACATCTGCTACAAATAATGTTTTGTAAACAATTCGAACGCTTCGTGCGTTTATTATTAAATCTTCACTATAACATCATTATATAAAATGCTGGTGGCTTCAAGTGCTTCGATACTCCGCAATTTGTGCAGTTACAGCATTTGAAATAGCCATAAAGGAATCTAATATCATTTAATTAGAAATAGACTTGTGGGATGAAGATAATGTTACAAACTCAGTGATTCAGAAGCCGTCCCTGTCTGACTATAAATTTTGGCAGGTTCTTTAACAGGTGATATTCCAGACTGATCTCGAAGCGTAGAAGGCGGTAAATTCAAGAAAGTTCTAGAGTTACGGAGGACTATATATACGCGGATTTTTGAGTGAGTGGACAGTTGTTCAGTATACAGTGAATCGGTAAACAGTTTCAGTATACAGTGAGTGAACAGATAGTGAATATAAATAGTGTTGAAGATAAATTAGGACAATTATTATACCGAGTGTGAATAAATTAGTAGACATTTAGTAGTGTGTATATAAATCAAGTTTATTATAGAGTGTAAGCGTTTCTTAGTAATTAGCCATAGTGAGCGTATAATTTTATCCCACGGTAAAAACAGTTCAAATAAATGAGAAAAACATTATAATAACAATATGTATTGGCAAACATTTTCTATCAGCCTCTGAGTGCTTAAAAATTAGTCCACCGTCAAGCGTAGAATCTGTTCTTTGTCATCTGGATCAATTTGTTTGAGAATTAGATCTAAAATTGATAACGATATATAACACAATACACACCAGATGTCAAGATAATAGTATCATACTATTATAACGCCTTACAAATTTGAAAATTATTATTCAAAGGGTAGACTGTTCATCTAGAACAAACATCTACTGGGATTCAATTTCTCTTGTGTTAGATGCGAGGTCCTTTGTGTATGTTTTAAATAAATTTGTTCCAGATATTTTTTCTTTTTGGAACTTTAGTTCTTTACGCCAGGTTATGTTTGAGCGACCGGGGGTCGCGACGCAAAAGATCTGACCGTTACGCGTTACGTTACGCTACGTTATGTTAAGTTGCTTTGTTATGTGCCTTGCTTGCGTGCTTGTGCTCTCTCCTTAGTCTCTCTCTCGTTTACGAAGCAGCGATTCTTATGTTCCGGCCGGGATTCGAACCCGGGCCGCCCGCGTGGAAGGCGAGCATTCTACCACTGAACCACCGACACTATATTGAAATTCTATGCAAAGCTGGTATTCGCAGTGCTGGTGATCTACTTAAATTTGTTCGGATAAATTTTTACTATTATTTCCATAATTTTTTTGCGCGATTGATCTTTTTTGTTTATTTACAGCATCGGTTGTCAAAATGACATGAGGATTAAGGGGTCTAGCACATTTACTTTTCGAAATACAGGGTGTTGAAATTTTGAAAACTTGAATGTTTTAATTCGATGACTTTAAAATGGATGTATGAATTGATTTGACATTTGGCAGGTTGTTTTTAAACGTAAAAGGGCATATTTTGATATAAATAGTAGTTTGTGCAACTAGTGTGGATATGATGGCCATATCGCACGAGGACAAAGTTTGAGCACGACGCCGTAGGCGGAGTGCTCAATCATTCAAGTGCGATATGGACAATCCACACGAGTCGAACAGCATATTTTTTTACGACCCACTTTAAACGTCAAATGTATTACACAATTTTTGCTTAAAAGGAACTAAAGTTCCTACCGTGTGTCCCGCGACACGTTCTATCTTTTTACCTTATTTGCATTTCCACAATATATCCGAAACGAAAAAAAAAGACGCCCATCGAAATCCCGTGACGCAATGCATCATTATTTCAGTTGCAGAAACTTTTGAGACGACATTCGTACCAAAAACAAATTCAGTTCGGCCTCATACAAAATATAATTTAAATATTTCTGTTCTGAAACGGATTTCTGTGACAGCAGTAAAATACGTGAAAATATTATTTTAACGAGTTAGCTTCGTTGCCTACGCGCGACAGTAAGAGAAATCTGAAAAAGTGGAGCTAGAAAAAAACTAACTATGGACAATCTCCTTTCACCACGTATAAAAGTGACCCGTTGATGCAGGGAAGTGTTCAATAATGTAACTCATATGCATCAATTTATGCGATAATTGAGAGATTAACAATTGAATTGTTTCAACTGGAACTGCATTTAATTAAGTAAATTAAATAAAATATAATTAAAAATTCCATAGCATAATATATTTATATTTATATTCATTTTTGTTTGTGAAACCGGTGAAGAACAAAAATAAATATAAATATATTATGCTGTGGAATTTTTCATTATATTTCATTTAGAGATTGTCAAGCATTTGGATGAAGGAGGATCTACAAGCAGTGAAACCAGAAGCGAATTAATCCAAACAGGCGTCCAAAGTCCACAATGTTTAATTTGATGTTTTTCTTTTCAGGAATCTTAGGTGCAGTATCAATATACCTCCCCCCGCGTCGTGAGCGCTGTAACCGCAACACTTCTGATGCCAGCCGCCATCTATGATGCCACCGACGCCTATAATACCGATTGTGATACCTGGAGATGCCAGCGCAAGAGTTAATTAGGGGTTGGAAAAAATTTATAACGTGACAAAATTTCGTGGAAGATATGAAAAAGTGTAATTGAATGGAAGTATAAAATATGAAGCTACACTGTACTTACATTTTGTTTCGTTTTAAAGACCCATTCAGGTATTTGATCTGTGTGTGATGTCAGACGTCGCTTCGACCTGAGCCTAAACATTTTTTTCAATCCAAAACTAATTTTCCCCATTTGGAGTGGTTACGGAGGATATTTTTCGAGAAAATAATTTAGATTCAGCGACCCAACAAAGATATATTAGATCTATTTCCAGAACTACCAAAAGATTGTTAAACTTGGTCACTATTGCCTAATTGCCTGGATTAATTAGCCATATTTCTTAATTTGCATTGACAAATATTTTTCCAATTTTTTGAAGTAGTTCTAGATAAAAGATTGTCGTGGCACATCCTGTATCCCTCCTCAAACGCAAAAAAGAACAAAAGACATAATACCACATTTCATTAGGTCAGGATAAGGAAATCTCCAAGCAAATGACATAGAAATGTCTTATGAGATGAGAAAAAAATCAACACCAGAATATATTTACAGTTCAGATTTCGATTTCTAATACTATTTTTATTACAGAATATGCGAATTTCCCCTTTAAAATATGGAAATACGAATTTTGATAAAATGTTCCGAAAGAAAAATATCTGCGAGGAATCCAAAATATGTTATTTCCCTCTGGAAGTTGTATATTTTATGAAAACCGTGGATATGTTGTTAGGTTGAAACTTTTGTTTTTTGTTTTTCTGTCTACCATCATTGAAATTTATAAACTGAAAAAAGTTTAGCGTCAAGTGAAGTTTGTAAGTTGAAAAGTTGAAGTAAACAAAAAAATTATTGACAGCAAAGTGAAGCGATTTTTCTACTAGTTGCTTCATATCAGAAATTATACAATGTGTTACCACGAACAACACCAGATTCAATAAAAACACAACAACATCATCATAAAATTATACAATGTATTACCACGAACAACACCATATTCAATAAAAACACAACAACAACATCATAAAGTTTTTCACTTAACTACAGTTTCCTGTGAATAATTGTTTTTTTGGAAAAGCGTGTTATCAATAAATCAATAACTCTATCGAAATGACAATTATTTACAGAAAATGGAATTAAGTAAATAACTACAGAACTGAGATATAACTTTGTCAATATAAAATTTTGGTTGGTGGTTAGATGTGGGGATGGCGCTATTATCGCACTCTTAACATTTCCTTCACTGAGGATAATATATTGATGTGATTTCATCATTGTCTCCAGTCAGAGTAAGGCGACAGCGAGCAGCCGAGTAGAAAGGACGTGTCTTGAATACTCAGAAGCAAGCGAAGCAGATTTTGAGAAAGCGATCGGACGGAGATTATCAGAAGACGAAAACACAAATAGTGTTTATTAACACTTATTTACTATTTATGAAAGTCTTGAAAAATATTTTTATTTTTTAAGTACGGATTTGATAGATGTTTTGTATGTTTTAGGACCTGTGGAGGACAGGAACTATTAAGATGCCACCCAAAAAGAAGAACGACAGCCCTAGCAGCCAAGCTAGCAACAGGACAAGGAGGACAATGGAAACAACATCGGACTCGGACAGCGAAGACAACGAGGCAACAAAAGCAGTGAAGAACGCATATAAGGTACTGCGGGCAAGCGAAAATAAAGTGGAAGAATTCGACAAAATGCTGAGGGACATGGAAATAAGGAAGATACTCCAAGAAGAAAGGGACCAATCCAAAAAAGAAGCGAAAAAAGCCGCAGAAGAGGTGAGGAAAACCATCCAGCGCATGGAAGAGGAGATGACAGGCCTAAGAAAAGCCATGGAGAACATGGCAAAGGCGATGGAAGAAATGCAAGAGGAGGAGAGAAGCCGAAGCTGGTCAGAAAGCGTCCGCAGAAAGACGCAGAGGACAGAATCCCCAAGAAAAGACGAAGACAGTGAAGAAGAGGAAATGGATTTCACGGAAGTGATACCCATCAGGGAAATACAAAAAAAAGAAGCCGCCGCCCGAAGGAAAGCCAACGAGGAAGCGATGATGGACGAGGCCATCCGCGAAAACAAGAAGACAACGACGACGCACCGACCACCACCCGCCATTCTGAGGAGCATCCACCACTGGAGCTCCGTAAGAAAAGAAATCGAAAGACGAAACATAAAGACGAGGTTCATAACAATCCGGGAAAGACTCGGAGTGAAAATACCCTGCGACGGACCAGAGTACTACAGTAACCTCACAAGGTACCTGAGAGAAGAGAGAAAAGAAGTGGAGTGGTGTACGTATATGCCACAAGAAGACAGGATGGCAAGGATCGTCATCCGAGGACTAACGCACTGCGACCACGCCAAGGAAATCAAGGAAGAAATCGAGAGACAAGGGACAAGTATAAAACGACTAACCCAACTTCATTCCAGATTCGGAGAGAGAAGACCGCTATCCATCTACCTGGTGGAGCTGGAGCCTGAAGAAAAAGAGAATATCCGGAAAATCCAACACATCCAGAACGTAAGGATTAGGTGGGAATAACAAAGAAGAGGAAAAGGGCCGACGCAGTGCTATAACTGCCAAGGCAGACGACGTGTAACGTAAACACGAAATGCGTGAAGTGCGGAGGACCACACCGATCCAACGACTGCCCACGACCGAAGACCAAGCCGGCCACCTGCGCAAACTGCCAGGGAGAATACCCGACAAACTACAAAGGATGTCCAAAAGCCCCAAACAACCAGAAGACAAGGACAACAGCAACGGCAGTAAAGAAGACAGGAGTCAGCTACGCCCAAGCCGCAGCTAACAAGAAAACAACGACGACAACAACGAAACAACAGATCCTCGAAAAGGTGACAAAGCTATTAGCTCATCTAATGGCTTAAAGTCGCTTGTAAGAGATCGGAAGAAAGGAAGACACACTCTATAAGGGTGTTTTCAGCCGAAATTGCCGGCTGAGGACGCACTTTGTAGAGGCAGCGCAAACACACACAACGGAAGACCGCCGAAGAAAAAACCACCGAGGTTACACGGCCAAAGAGAAGACGGCTCGCCCCCAGCTGCTAGCCCTTTTAGCTAGGGACGAGCTGTACGCCGAAACGCGAACTATGATGATGAGACCCATCGGATAAGATGTGGGGAAGTGGTGGAAGTCCTCCCCAGAGATGTACCTCGCTTAGAGAGAAACATCCTGGGTGGGACGGGCTCATCAAGGTTGTGTGTGTGTGTGTTGTCTCCAGTCCAGAAATATATGAGAGCAGAAGCTTTTATTCTGGAGTCTGGACGGATATTACCTAACTAGAACGGATGAGGCACAAATACACCGAAACCGTTATACGAGTGATTGTCCCGTCCAATCACAAACGAGAATGGCTGATTATATCTTGCAGATATACCAACCCCGTTTAACTTACAAGTGTAATTCAATGTCCTTCGTGGCATATAGCCAAGGAAGTAGTTGTAGCTCCTCAGTAAATGGTATGCTCTTTGATAAGTAATTTTCAAATGTGTACAGCGTAATAATAATATTAGGAACCCACATCGTAGAGTATTGACTTACACGGTCTGTTTAAGATTTTCTCGATGATTGATATTCCATTGGAGTCATCGAAGCCATCGTGCTAAAAGTTCCTTATTGTAATTTGGTATCCTCTTCGTTTGGTTTTTTGTTATGTTGAATTTTAAATATTATTTTCAATCCTTGTATTGATTATCCAATAATTATTGAATTGGATAAACGTGTTCGGGAACAATAATAATTTTTACAAGATGTTTCCACCCCTGTTTCGCTTTTCATTGCTTCGTTTCGATTAAAAGCTGATGGCGTCCAATTTAATATTAACTGTACACCCCATCCCAGTGATAGTGTATAAGATAGTTTAATTGGTGCCGAATACCACTTCCTGAGGTGGAGTGCTCTAGCCTGGAACTTTTCAGGTTACAAAATATAAGTACCTATTGAATAATAATAGGTCTGTTCCCACCGCAATCGGAAACGATCAGGGAATAGTCGATTATTGCAATCAGTGAATTACGAGAAAGTGAAATCGTTGTTTGCTATGTCCAGTTATTCTACAAAGATGTATTGATATCTAGTTAGCCTAGACCAGTTCCATTTAGGGTTTGAATTACTAGAACACCCCCCTTATTCGCCAGATTTGGCTCCTTCCGACTATCATCTCTTTCCTCAACTGAAAAAAAGTTTAAAAGGTCGTAAATTTCCTTCCAACAAGGAGGTAATGAAAGCTGTGGAGGTCTGGTTTGCAGAGCAAGAAGAAACATTTTTTAAAGGTCTAGAGACGTTGCAGGTTCGCTGTAATAAATGTATCCAATTGAGAGGAGAATAATGTAGAGTAATGACATATTTTTACATTGAAATTTTGTTTGGTTAGTAGTTAGTAGGCTAAGAATTTTTCAACATACATATATATGATCGTTTTTGACTGCGGTTGGAACATACCTAATATTGTTGGCATTATTACAAATAAAAGATATCCATGTTCATGGAGTTTTTCGCTGGTTCAATTTGCAGTCGAACGCTCAGTAGTTTTAGGAAACTCCATGTAGTAAAATAAAAAATACTGTATAAATATTAGCGACGAAAAACGTATATTTTTCTTTACCATTCAAAACATTTAAAACAGCTTTTGAAGCAATTTAAAACCTAAAATACTAAAGCAAATAGTTGTTTTTTTTAACGTACGTTCTCCATCATTTTAATTAACCCCAAAGAGAAAAAAACACACTTACCCGAAAGCTTCCAGCAGTGGATAATACTGTAATAAAAAAATACTCGAAAGGATTAAGCTTATTCATTAACAGCTATTAAAAGTAGAATCATACAGAACGTTCATTTTAAATACAAAAGAATTCGTTAAATTGAAAATGTTAATGAAGCCATTATTAATACTATATATTTTTGAATATAGGTCAAGCTGTCAAAGCTTGGAATAAATAGAAGGAAAAGGAAGGCAGATACACACAGAGAACGAACATTATTTTAGCGCAATCTACATAATCTCGATGGATTAATCAAATTGCGTGTTATGAGTTATTGTAACACAAGGGATGACACCACAAACGAAGTAAATGTTGTCGATAAGAATCGTTTTGTTATCGTGCATTTATGAGGCTGGTATAATTAATGCAATAAATATCATTGAATGAAAGTGATGATAAACTTTTTTTTATTATATTACGAAAATAAAAAACAAAAACATGTGTGTGAATGGATAATTTTTTAACAAATATAAGTTTAGGAGAGAAATCCATGAAATTTTAATTGAAAATAATGATTTTTTGCCATTTTTAGATCTTATTATCAATAAACCATGTACAGGGTATGAAACAAGTGTTTACCGTGAACCCACACACCCCCTAGGGATTTGAATTTTAAATCCAATCATTTTTATAAGCTTAAAAAAAGGGATAGTGGAATGATGGAATAAAACAATTAAATTTGCTAAAATCTACATTATAAGCTTTCTCAAACGAGGGGATAGTGAAATCTTTATACGATAGTGCCAAAACCATTGGTTCTAATGATAATGAGTTCACAAAGAAGAAAAATCAAAATAATTGCGCAACGGAATTTATAAACAAAGAAATTAGGAATATAGAGAATGGCTCATTGTTATAAATTCATATTACCTTTATAGATCAGATCGGGTATAAAATTAAATAGTAAATAAATTCCTTGGATGAACGGTGACGCTTATGGTTTACTACCCGACTAGCACCTTTTCGCGTGCTGTCAAACTATAAGAAACAGACTATAATAATACCCAATAATAATAACAATTATATTAATAATTTAGCTAACATAACATTTAAAAACTTCATGTTATGAGTTTATCAGAAAGAATTATTAAATTTGGTAATCAATTCAATATTCGAACTCGATTTAAGTCTAACAATACTTTCAGATCTATACTAACGAAGACTAAATTAAAAAACTTAGAACAATCTTCAAAAAAACTGCATGCAGTTGTACAATAGGTGTACGTTTCATTGTTTTAGAATAATGAGAAACAAAATTACTTCAAATGTTAAAGATGCTGACAATATGCCATCCTATTAACAAATTCTTGAGTCACTCTTTAAAAGACTTCATTCATCAATACTTGTTTGTCTCAATTCCTGTAAGTTTGTTGGTAGTCTAACGTAATCACGTGATTTTAGATAACCTCAATGTAAAAAAATCTAACGGGCTAAGATTTGGAGAACGAGCAGGCCACTCTATGAATCCTCTACGTCCAATCCATCGATTTGGAAAATCCCTAACCCGTCTATCATGGTGGGGAGGTGATCCATTTTGTTGAAATCAAACATTTTGTGGTAATTGCTCATTCTGTTGAAGAGCAGGAATAATTTTGTTTTTAGTAGATCCAAATACTTGTCACCATTCGAGTTTTCGTCGATGAAAAATGGGCCTATATGCCTATTTTCGACAACTCCCACCCAAACATTTAACTTCTGTGGATGCTGGGTATGTGCTTCATGAATCCAATGAGGATTCTCATTTGACCAATACCTTGAGTTATGGCGATTAACTGTTCCATCTAAACAAAAAGTTGCCTCATCGGAATATTAGATATCCTGCGAATGGGATTTTATTTAGGTGAAAGATCTAGACTATTGAAAATTCGAATGAATGAACACAAAAAGTATATCAAAGATAGGTATTTGTAAACATGCTGGGGAAGAGAGGTATCAAATTCAATGGGATGGCGCACTTAATAAAAGACGAAAAATCAAAGAAAGTACGGATAAATCTGAAGCTAGTATTTCAGCTGAATGAAGTCAAATTTAATTAGCAATGTTAGAAAAAGAAACTTCCAATAATCAATTACCTGCGTTATCAGGATAGTATCATAAGTTTTTCATCAGGTTTTCTTTTGGTTTATCATTGAAATTGTTGTTGTTAATCGATACACACTCTCCAATAAACAAAATCACAAAACTGATTGAGACATATTTAAAAAAAATTATCTTATCACAAAAAAATATCACCGAACGCGTTTTATTAAAACATTTCCTAAATAAGCAAAGGAGCGCTATCCCAACAAAAACCGTTACTGAAGCATTGGAACCCTAGTAGACTATCATATTCTTAGAATGTTATTGTGCAAGATATGAACTGAGGTCGTCCTTCACCGACGTGTCAACCAGAAGAAAATAATATTTTATTGAATCCTTTCAAAAATAGTCATGATTATTATTAATTTGATTTATGTCACCATGCCTCACACTGTCGTGGACCAAGACAGACCAAGACCCATGGTACCTAAGTCTAAGTGTACGTTCACACAGGACGCATAGAAACGCGACCATTATAAAGCTGTCAAGTCAAAGACAAGCGTTCAAATACCGCGCTAGTTGCCGCGATGCGATGCTACACGATCTTGCACGTCCGAGTGACGTGATGGATGCCGAACAATTCGTTCGATTGCGGCTTTCTCTATGGGATCAACAAAATAAATAATACCGAGATTGTCCCGATCTTGAGAAGTTATGGAAGAAAGTAACTGCAGAAAAACCTTATTTTGTTAACAATAGCAGTTTATTTGATAATTTAATCAAAAAATTTATACTAAGTTAGGTGGAAGAGAAAATTGACATGACAATTGTTTTTAATAATAATTAATATAAATATAAGTTACCAAGTATTAGGGTAAATGTAGGATATATGCCCTAGGAGTATATGTGCCCCAAGCACGTAGTTCGCAAAATATACGCATATGGTAGCTCTTTCTTCGTTCTCGCGGCGGTGTGGCTGATCTGTTGTGCGATATCCATCGTTAGTCAACGCTCGATTACGATTTAGCAAAATATCACTGGAAACAATTAGTAAGGTAAGGTCTTAGTAAATTCTGATCATGCATGACTACTAAAATATTAGTTTTCTGAAGAATTACAACATTCTATCTATCGGAGCTTTCGTCTCCAATGTTGATATAAGTTGGGAATCGGTTTTCTAGGCTGGAATTAGTAGAAAAGATCATTTATATCAAGGAAATTCGCTAGGGCATATATCCCATACGAAATAACACTCGGAGGATTTATGACTCAGTAAAGCAGAGGATATATGCCCTTCAATTTGGAACGAATCCCTACTAATGATTCAATTTCTTCAGATGCCAAGAAAATATATCAGAACTTGGTGAGCTTTACGAATTGTTGAAAAGAACAGAAACCATGGGCCATCTTCAATATGGATGAGAGTGGCATACAAATAAATAATAAACCTACATGTTCGAGTAGAGCCAAAATGGTAAAAAAAAAGAAAATTAATAAAAACTCTGATATTGAACGAATCAAACCCTTAAAAAAATGATGACAGCTCATCAGGTGAAGATCAACGTGATGATGATGCAGATTGCGTATAATGTTTGCAAAACTACTATGACACAAAAGAACCTGTGGACTGGATTCGTTGTATTGACTGCCAAAAATGGTTGCACGAAACCTGTGCCATGTATGGCAACAGTTGCAATAACTGTGTTCGATTGAAGAAGAGACAGAATAAAATGAAAAATGTTAAGACAACCATCGATTTGTAATAAATTTAGTGCTGTTCGAAATAGTCAATAATAAATGTTGATTTCTTGACCCTCTATTTTTTATCAACAGTCGATTTAGTATCTATCATCGAAGGAAAAAAATTGTTTCCTCTAACTGAACTGTGTCCAGGTCATATATCCCTATGAGGGGCATTAATCCTCAACTCATGGGGCACAAATCCCATCAAGAGGGCGTTTATCCCACTTTGTAAAATTTTCCAATAATTTTTTTCAGTCGTTTTTCGACTTAACTAACCTGTATAATTTTGTTGTGAACATCAATTCATTGCAAGCATAACACAATACAGTGAGTAATTGTCAATATATTCAATGATATAGTGGCATCAATTAAGGTAGGGCATATATCCCAAATTTACCCTACTTTAAAATATCTCCTGGTTCATATATTGATGGCTATGTTCTTTACACGTAGGCCAAGCAATGGAGCTTGCAAATATAGACAGTTTTGACAAAAATCCTAGTAGAAAAAGGATGGTGTCATCATATAAAAGACATTACGTAGTATAATTTTGATATGTTGTGCATCCATTAACGAAAATGTTAAAGTTGTGACAATAAGCGATATCTTCACCTCCAACAGCAAACCAAAATCAGAGAAATGTTACAAAAAGCCCATGGAATTGGAACAATAATAGTTATTTACGTAATTAGTGGGATATGGACATTATTATCGCACGCATGTGAAGTTTGCACGACGAGGCCGTAGGCCGAGTCGTGTAATCACATAAGTGCGTTAATAATTCCTATCACACGTGTTGCGTACAAAATTTTATCTACAACTGTTTATTAGTATTATTAAGAGTACCTATAATATTATAAAATTTGAAAAAAAATTTCAATCCAACGTATTTTTAATAATATTGACTGCAAACATAAGGTACTGTGTATCATATTTTATGACCATAGCAACAAAGACAAACAAGGCTGTGAAAAAAAAAATTAGTTATGTCATCAAATTTTCAAAGTTGAATGAACAAAAATCTATAAAAATAAGTTCAAGCGAAGAAAATCTCCTTTCGGAAATTGAAAATGTAGCTTCCAGTGTTATTTTAAATATTTAATTCTGGTATTAATATATTTCTAGATTCTTGTAATGTAATCAAAAACGCACTAGTGCGGTAATATACGTCATTATGACATTAAAAATAGTGTCAAATCGTACCCGTTACATGACAGTTGTAGATAAAGTATTATTACAGTTTCCTATAGAATTGTCATGTTTAATAAATCCTGTTAAATGGTAGGTTGAATCTTGTAGATCATACCGACCACCTTTAACTAAGAAGTGTAATTCAATTTCCGCCCGGGAAGTAGTTGTTTCTTCTTATTTGAACGATCCTGTTTTTGAAAAATATTTTTCAATATAAAGCGTTAGAATCATTCATTTATTCTTCGATATCTATTGGTGAAACGCTATACTAAATACGACAATTTTACAGGAAAATACTTTGACATTTTTTGTTAATTTTTAAAGCCGCATTTCAAAGGCGAACAAGTAATGTTTGTGTACCACTGAAAAGTGACCGTTTTATGTTTTAATAAACAGACGACATTTAGCTTCAAATTACTTTGCAGTTCAAACAGCTCGCCATTTGATAAGATGAAACGTTTTATAACTTTTAGTGCTCCCACGGAAAAATAAAAACAATTTAAAATTTAAATTATGTTGGAAACCGATTCCAACTCTGGCAAACAACAAACAATATCCCGAGGCTTTCATTTTTTTCAACTGTACGGTTGGAAATATTTTTCTCAAAACATGCTTCCCTCAACTGTGCTCCACGGATTTCTAAATTAACTCCAGGCTATATTTTCCGTAAATCAATATAAAGAACAATTTTCAACCAGTCAAATTATTTTAATACCCTTTAGGATCAGAAAAAACCTTTTTTCCAATACATCATGTTATTCAAAATTGAAAGCACATATCATGGAACATTAGTAAAAAACGCGTTCGAAACTTTTGAAAGAAACGGATGTATCTGTCTTATAGACAGGAGATCATTCACCTTTATTTTTATATATAAGGACACAATTTTTAAATTTCCTCTTTAGATGCTTTGATTCTTTGTGACAGTTTATCAAAAATACTCCACAAGCTGCTAACGGCATTCAATACATAATATATAATGCAAATGGTTAGCTCGGTGACGCCCACTTCGCATTTTTCTTACTATACATTTTTTATAACCGTCGTAACTTCCAAATGTACATAATCAAACTTGGTTGTGAAACTATTTAGTTGGATAAGAGTTATTATTATAATACCATTGTCATCATATTTCGATTCTACATACAGTGTGTAAAAACCAAACGGAATAAATGCATTATTTCTGTAGTATGTAATTTGGTTAGGTTATGTATTTTGGGGTGACATTCACTAAGACCTAAAAGATCTATTGTGCCCTCTTACTTCTACTTAGTTTCTGAGGAGAGTCTCAGAAATTAGTAGCTTCTTTAGTCCCATTTCCCGGAGGAATTTTAGGATATCAGCTTAGGTAAATGTTCCTCTTCTATCCAGTAATTTCTCAGGTGATGTGGCAAAGGATTCTCAAGTACTGTGCAGTTAGAAAGTATGTGGATGGAGGTTTCTTCTACCAAGCAACAAAATCTACATTCTTCTTCCTCCACTATTTTGAGCTTTTTTAGGTGCCCATTCAATGTCCCGTTATGATCCCTGTTTAAACACTTAACGCAGTTCTACTTTGACTTTGCATTCATTTGATCTCACCAGGTTGTCATCACCCAGAAGAATATTTTACTGTCTAAGCCCCTTCTTTATTTCCAATGGTCTGACCTTCTGTTTTTCTCGGCTTTTCCTATTTCTTCCAATATTACATTGGAGCTGATTCCGCAAAAGGGTTCAGGAGTATTTCAGTCTCCCTCTTTGCTAGTTCATATGCTATTTAATTTCCTTCTATTCCAGTGTGTCCTGAAGATGAATAAATTGTTCTCGCCTATTTCATTGAGTTTGTCTAGGCATTCTCACACCATTTTAGAACTGATTACACAAGAGCTCGGTGCTTTAATGGCTGCTTGACTATCCGACATTATGATAATTCTTGGACAGAAGGCAAATCAATATTGAACTGGGCGCACTTTCTCATGGCGAGAATTTTTGCTTTAAAGATACGGTTTTTCCCAAGCTTCCAGAGTGTTTGGTTCCTGGCTCGTACACTCCTATCCCAGTTCCTTCTATTTCTTTTGTGCCGTCTGTGTATCATCGAATGGCATTTCGGCTACGGTACATATTCATAAAAAATCCCGAAACACGTAAATTTAAATTATAAATAGACATTCTTCTACGTAAAACGATCCATACAACCCTCAATTTTTTGAATGGGAAGTACTGGCTTGAGATAATATATCGTTTGAAAGGTCTCTCAATTCTCTAGGAAAATGTTATCGTTTTCAAGTTAATTGCAATATTGAGACTAAAATAAAATCATGTGTGGTTACTGAAATTCGCTAAAATACAATCAAAAACTAAAATGAAATGCAAAACTATGAATGCCATTGAAGTAGATGGTCACCGCCAACGTCTTGGTAACATCCAAATCTTAATTAAAACATTATTTAATTAATCAGGCGTGACCGACCTAATCGTTCTTTAAAGTCATTTAAATCAAAAGGTTTAGTTTTATACAGAATGCACTTCACACATCCCCATAACTGTGGAAGAAATTTCAAATGAGCTACATAAAATACAGAAGAATATGCACTTTTTCCACTTTTAATTTGACAGTTGGTTGACAGCTGTGTTCATTTGTGAGCTGGTTGACAGATGAGCATAAACTTTTTTTGGATAATGATTTCCAGGTTTTCAACGACTCATTTTAAAGCTATGGATAATTGCCACAAAATCAATTCATCTACAATTACGTCAGAAAAAAATGTTTGAAATATTTCAGGTTGACGCAATTTCAGGCAATTTAAAAAAAAAGAAATGGAAATTATTGGGAAGAACGGCGGCAAAAATTGAATACCCATCTTATGCCTTCAAAAATCAATACTTTTCCCTCAATAGTCTTAAAAAGGGGAATGTTTTTTAAAACCAATGAATTTTGGCCGTTTTTTCAATGTGTCCAATAGGACGTGAACTTAAAAAGGATCAGTAGGGGTATATGTACCACTTTTTACAATAGGATTTATATTTTTTCCATCTCTTTTTGGCCTAAAAACAAAAAACACAAATACCAAAAGATAGTTTATTTGTCCAATATTTTTTTTGACCATAGATACGTTAAAAAATTCCTATGGGTCACTTATTGTTAGTAATTTGTACCAACTCAATGCTCTTCATTATTCATTTTTTGTCACTCACTATTTTCCAGATATTTGAGATGCAATAGTCCACTTTTACAATCTATTCAGTTAAATGCCCATTTTAAATCGCATAATCGGTCGTCGTAACTATAATCAATTCGTAATTTCTATTGGCTAATTTTATCATGAATTATATAATCTGAATAATGATCCACATTCATATATGAATTCAAATTGGATGATGGAATATTTTGGTATGTATCGTTCGAAAAATGTATCGATACATCCGTTAATAACGCTTGCATACGAAGCTTAAAACGTAATTTAGCTGAACAGTGGAGCTTCGTGGAATAATCTAGGCATAATCTATGAGAAACTAGATTTATGGCTAATAAAATTAGATTTATTTTCCGAACCCGTTTAAGAGTAGGCATATAAATTTTCAGTCGAATTAATGACACGGAAAGTTCGATTGCGAGCCCAATAAAAGATTAAAGTTACAAGACGTCGATTAAATAATCCAACAAAAAAATAAAAATGCTTCTATTCCTTACTATCAATATCGGTAAAACATAACGGTTACTACTACTATAATACTCTTCTTCACGTCCTTATAATTCATCCAAAATCATCGAAAAAGTCTCAGTTCGGAGTTCAAAGTCGTCCAAATCTTTAACTCCATTCCAAATATTCCGTCAAAAAATACTGGTCTCAGATAGAGCTGAACACCAATGAAATCTTAAGAGGACAAATCAATTATCTTAAAGGCAATCCAAAATGGCAGTACCAATGGTTCAATATTATTCAAATTGACACCATATTCATGACACCTTGAATGTTGAATTTCAATTAATGCAAGTGTTTGATCATCCCCTAAAATTTATAATAATATAAAAAACTTGTGCAACATTATTTTGTTTACCCAGAAGATTGTCTTTAACATATTTTCTGCTTGAAATTACCTATCAAGATAAAATTATTTGAATAAAAATGTCATCAGTTTAAAATTCGCGCTCAACCAAAAATGACTTATGACATAACGAGTACGTTCATAATATATCGAATACTGACAGTGTACTTGTCAGACAGACGACGGGGTAAACGCTTCTCGTGGTGCGTTTGTGAATTATTTTTAATTTATGTCTTAAATTCGGATAGTAATGGAAAACATTGTATGGCTTATTGCGCTCGGGTAAAGCCACTCGCGAATTAATTTTGGTGCTCGCTCAATAATAATAGTCTTCACTATAGTTTGGCAAGTTTATCTGAAGCTACGGGGAATCGGTAAGAGGCGAGGAAACATAGCGCATATCTGTCATAAACGTACAAATGGCGTACGGTACCTATTTTACCAAGTAAAATTGAAAAAAACAAAGGTAACTGACAATACCAACGCCACTGGATAAATCAATATCAGTCAATTAACGAAGTGATAGGGAAAAACACAATCACGCGCTTGCCAATAAGAAGTCAGCTTTCGATAAAAATCACCAATTATGTAATTTGGAGGGTGTGGTAATTATGGTTTTCGTACAATGCTGCCAGAGCTTGAAGAAGCCCATAACAAATTTGGAAAAGTGCTCATTTTTCAATATTCATAAATTGAAAAAATAATATTAATAGAAAAAATCCAAGGAAACAAGCATACTAAAGAATTAACGTTCAATCATACTATTAATATTGTTAATGATAAAAATTCCCTTTTCTAATTATTATAACTACATACTTAGCACTTCAGCTTTTTCATAGTTAAACGTGGCAATATCGAATGTTTTCGACTGCATTCCTTTTACTTTGTCAACTGTGAAAATCAACAACGTATTGAAACCCAAATGAGTGTGATGGGTGATAAAATAACAAAAGACATTTTACACAGAGCAATTTCCTCCCATTTTTCCAAGATTTTACGCAAAATACAAACAATTATTCGGGTTGATATTGTTTAGACTTACAGTCAAATATGAAATGTATGTGTTCATTTCTCCGGCAATGTCAACAATTATTGTGTAACACAAAACAGAATCCGAATTGAGAATTTGTCAACAATTTGTAATTAGAATGTGTGACTAATTAATTACTCAACCAAGGAATGTCTATTATTCATATCATTAACTTAACATAGAGGGTATCACTCTATTAAATATTATGCTAAAGCTTGTACTTGATGTCTGACGCAATTTTTGGAAATTTTATTTCAATTGGATGCATCGGTTTTGTGCTAAAAGATCGAGCGGAAAACAAAGGTAAATAGAGTTTAATTTAAGGTATACCTTGCTAGGTAAATTTCATTTGGATAGAAACGTATAGAAAAAGAAAGAGATTTTACAATGCTTAAACTTGAATTGCGTTCAATTTCCGAACTCCTCCAAAAAACTTATGTTCAAAAGACTGCTGAGTAATTTTGTCATGTGAGAGGGATAATCATTATTTGAAAAGTTAAAAAAAATTAAAAATTCTGAAAAAACATCGAAATAAAGTAGTGTGAAGATTCAAGTAAAATTATTTTTCATCTATCCACTTTGCATATAAAGATTTACGAGATATTTTTAAACACAAACCAAACTTCAACAAGTGTGGTTTCCCTTTGTATTGTAAGCGAATATTTATCTCCAGAAATTCGATCTAATTCAAGAGAAGTAGTTTATCACGAAATTTATCCCGACCTAACTGAAACTCTCAAATTCGACATTGTGTCTATGAGGAAATGATTGTTTGCAACTGTAATATCATCTGTTAACCTAATTGAATTGCAAGTTAATATAATTCACTGCACATTGGTTCTATTTTAGTGTAATTTGGTGTAACAATACACGAGAGACACAATATCAAGTGTGATGTTTTCATTTTTGGCAGCTCGCAATTCAATGTTTTTTTTATATTTTATATTGCTATTTTTACATATTGGTTTAGTTTCTATAATTTCAGAACCTTGCATATCGCAATACGGGTCCGTTGAACTATGGGGAAACACGAATTTTTGACTGATTTTGCGAAAAATCGATAGTACTCACCTATTTTGAGAATAATCCGTCAAAAAATTTGCGGGTTATACACAATTTACAAAGAAAAATCCAACAAAAGATTTTTTTTCGCCACCTGAGCCATCACTTTTTGGCATGATATTTCATACAAAAAACAGTTTAAATGTATTGCTCTGTACATGAAAATGATCAACAACATGTGTTCTCGCTATCTATGAAAAAAATCCAGTTAGATTCTTCATAATATTGTTTAAATTACCACTTTTATAAATTTATATATTTGACAGGCAACCAGTTTGGATATAAATAATTTTAATAATAATCGCATACACAGATATGCAACCTACAAAACATAGAACAAAATACAATACTTTGTAGCGTGGTTGCCAGCTGTAATCGACTACTCGACAATCATGCTACATGACTATTAAGATACGAAATTAAATATTGTATCAGACTTTATTTTTAGTTAGATTCATTCAAGACAAACCCAAGAACATAAATGAAATTATAAACACATTTTATATATGATGATATCCTTATATTGCGTATTTGAAGAAGTGGAAACAAATATATAATCATTGTATTCAGCCTTCCCCTCAAAAAATATCCAATACTTTGTAATCCACATCAAGTTATTCCAGAAGGGGAAGGGAATATAATAATTGGATTCTCCCTTCCCCTTCTAGAATAACTTAATTATTCTAGAAGGGGAAGGGTGAATCCAATTATTATATTCCCTTCCCCTTCTGGAATATCTTGAGGGGAAGGCAAATGGCTTCAATTAAATGTAATCCACATTAAGTTATTCTAGAAGGGGAAGGGTGAATCCAATTTTTATATTTTTTCCCTCTTCTTGAATAGATTGATGTGCATTACAATGCATTCATCCCTCCCATCCAATACTTTCTAAGGTAATTATCGAATATTTGTATCTGTATAACTATAACACTTAAAAAAATGCTTATAAAATATTTGACCGATGATCGAAGTAAGTTGAAGGAAATATTATGCAAATTGACAACCCTGTTGACAAATTTCGCGAAGCAGCCCGAACGGAGTCGACATAAGACGATGGGCATTTAAATGGGTATGTCCACCCATATCTCTCTCTTTTTACTGTTCTCTGTCAAGCTTTCGTATCTGTTCTCTTTATAATCTGTGGTTCTAGTGTGGACGTACTATTCGTGAAAACCAAGATTGTGACGAATATAATACCACCATGTCTGATTCAGTTATATTAATGAAGAGAAAATGTGCCGCTTTCATTGTTATGACCCATAAGCCGGAGTGCTCGAAATAGAGCAAGTGTTTTAAAGCCTTAATATCCACTTATACTTTAATATACTATTTTTAATGTATCAAGTCAGGTTTGACTATAGGATGAAGCAGCGCATTTATGAATATGTGAATTGAGATGCTAGTTAAACATAGAAATAGGGATGTCGAGAGGTACATGTAGGGATTTTTACCTTGTTTAATATTAAAATCACTCCATAAAACTGATAAACAATCTCATGGAGAAATGAATCGAATTTATAATTAAAAATGGCACAAAATAAAAGCACGAAAAAGCGTTTAATAACGCACCTTACCATGTAGAATGTAGAAATTGAAAAGCAAACAAGCAAAAAAGGTTTAGACTATGCGACATTCTGTTATAACTGGAAGTTGATTTATATCGTTTAATTAAACTGCAAAAGCCGAAATTTGATACCTATGAAATTATGGAATACAATGTGTAGCAGACAGAAGCGTACATCTCGATCCAACAGATGTGGAAGAATTATTGTAAAAATATTTCAAAACGTTCCAAAATGGCAGTAAAATATTTTTTTGGGAATCAAACCACAATAATGTTTTTTTTATTTTTTATTTCGACGTTTCGGTAGCGTTCCTGCTACCGTTGTCAAGATTAATTAGTAAGAATAGAATAAGAGAAAAATAGAAAAATGTACTACAAACAAAATGGATTATTATTAT
>CAJUYH010003296.1:0-33508 GCA_910591685.1 Galerucella tenella | reverse complement strand
AAAAAACAAACGAGTAGAAAACAACTTGTGAGTAGTTTAAATATTGAGTAAATATATTTTACGTGTATCGTCATATTATGCATGGAATTTCATGCGTAGGATTCTTGAATCATTACACCCATGTATTTATAAACACGTTTAATATAATTTACATCAATTGAAAAAATTATAATTAATTTTACCTCGAGACAAATGAACGAAGAAAAAACTAATTCAATTACTTTTATTTTTCACACTTCATAATCAATGAGAAAGAAAAAATGGATATAAATGAAAACCCAATGACCTCAAATATATTTCATGATTTAATTCACTTCCTTTTTGGGGTTTTGCAATGAACATCGACATAAATGTACCAATAAATATATGGGGTAATCGAAGCAAAAAAGCGATCAAACAGGTTGTGAAGTGTATCCCAACGAAGATATTAAGCGCGTAACACTTTTAGAATTTACACTCGACGCAAACATTATCTGCTTTTTTTTTTTCTTACTTCAGTTCACTTTTAATCAAACGTGATGTCACCTTTGTTCAGTACATAAACACATACATTCACACTCGCATACGCACATACATATGCAATAAAGAGAAACATAGGAGTAAACACCTCAGTCAGATCTTTGTAGACCTTGAGCTCGTGTGACATCATCGCAACAAAAACTATCTGCCTCAATTCACAGCGCATTTTGCCGCCTCTCTCTTCACTTTTTTTTTATCTCTCATGCACATTTTTGGGACGCGATGCAATGACGTTATTTTAGTTCATACAACACATTTCACCTATTATATCATCCACAAACATAATATATACACTAAAATCATTCTAGGCTCAAATTAACTATAAGCTATTCTATAATTATTTAATAACAACAAGTTGTATAAGGAAACGCGATGATATCACGTGCCGTGTAAATGTTTATACGATTTTATTATTCTGCTATACTGTACATATAGCTTATAAAATTAATAGAAATATGTTTTTAGATGTACTCCATATAAATCGTGAATTTTTTAATTTATCATTAGAGAAGATATTGCGTTTCAATTTTGAGATATAAGTGAGATAATTTAATGCTGATAACACATGATATATAAATTTATATATTGATCGAATGAATTGTTACAAATAATGGTAAAATAAATGGAATGAAATGTATTTTCATATTATTTTATCCATAAAATATAAATACAATGCAAATAAAATTGAAAATAAAAATTATTATCAAATACAATTGTGACATAGCGAAAAACTATTAACTATTGTTAAACTACTAATTTATGACTGTTAGGGATTATATAACACAGTTGAGTAAATTTTATGCCACATCACAACTTATAATTTGAATTGTTTTTCTTTTTCCATTAAATTTTTATGTTAAATATAATATTGTTATTCATTGGTAGAATGAATGATTGTGTGTATTGTTTTTGTATTATTGATATTCACAATGAACAGTAAAATTCATTTTCATGAACAAAATAGTGTTATTAAAACAGATATGCTTTTCATTGGTAACTGGAAGAATGTGTTTAACTCACGAATTGGTTGGAAAATGAAAGAACAATGGCATCGATCACTCTCACTGCCGTTCTCTCTCACTATTTAACTTTCTTTCTCGGGTCTCCTCTTTCACTCCCTTCTACTTTCTCATATATATATATATATATATATATATATATATATATATATACAAACATGTATATACATGTGTTGACGCATCGCAGTTGAGTTATTCAATGTACAAGTGTACAAACTGTGTAGCGCATTTGAAGGCGCCATTGAGTCTACTTCCCATTTCATTATATTGTGTTCCCACGTTATTTATCCACCAATGTCATAATGAAATAATATTGTCAATGCATTGACAAATTGTGAATGTTAATCCCAACAATTGATCGATAATATTGATACACACATATGTTTCAAACATTTATATATGATATTTTTTTATATTAATTCAAAAGTGCATTATGCAGAGAGAACCAATCGCACATTTATATTAAATAATTTTTTTTTTATTTCTTTGTCGAAAATTACTGTTTTGCAATAAAATAATTATGTATTATCGATATTATTTTTAATTGGAAATTTAGCAAAATAAATGGATGTCATTATAATTATTTTATTCTCTGCATAATTGAAGATTTAAATGACGGATACCATAGTCAACGTTTAATATTTCGTATCTTCCATTATATACACACAGTTGTATATATATATTTTTTTTTCATTATTTTTTACTTGAAATATTTGACGTAACATCGTGCAAATAAACTTTTTACGACATTACATATAAATAAACACATTCAATATTTATTAAAAAAAAAAAAGAAAATTCTTTACTAGTTTTAATTTCAAACATATATCGATTGAATATATTGGACGGGGAAAAAAAAAATGATCGACAATGTCGGAGGATGGCTGTGTATAGGAGAGTAAAACGTGTGTCAAGATGGCGGGTAACTATGGTAACACAGGGGAAACCGGCGTAATATAGAACTATGCAGTGTCCATGGCTTGTGTATAAGCATACCCCATACAATCGCCCATAAATGTATACACAGCGCTTGTATAGTTCCGTCATTTTGACGAATTGTCTTTTTCCTTTAAACTTTATATATTTTTTTTATAGTTGGTTTCAGGTACGTCTATGTGAGGACAATAGAATGATTATTGTGGCCATGGAACCATACAATTTATGTATATAAATAATATATATATATATATATATATATATATGTGTTCTGGGAATTTGGAGAAAGTGAAGACACTTTTAATTTTTTAACCAAACAGATACAAGGAATCATAAAAGAGCAAGGTTTGATGATAGATTTAATTGTCCAATATGAATTCAGAGCGAAAGAACAAAAAATTCACTTTCACTTTTGCAGTAATTAAGGAGGAAAAAAAAATAATATTAAATATAAATATGACTTTATATGAATTCTCCTTTATAACTGATATCTGTCCTAATTCTACAGTATTCCATTGAATTGCATAAATTGAATAAGATAATTTAAAAAATTATTCCTAGACAATTTTTAAGGTGAATATTTTGCAATTCAATATATATATATATATAAATTCTAATGGCGTTGTTAGAATTTGAACTCAATTTCTCGGCGCAGTTTTTATTTCCTCTTTTTTTTTTTCCAACCATGAGGAATGTGACCAGAGTTTGGTAGAGAGAAAATACCATAGGGAGAGTGGAATAACGATGGGGGAAATGAAGTTGGGTGAGTTAGAAATAAATGTATGTATATATGTATGTATGTGTGTGTGTGTGTATGTGTGTTCGACCTCCATCAGGTACAATTTATATACAAAAGTCAAAGCAAAATTTTTTTTGGCGAAATAAAAGTTCCAGTGGATTTAGTCCTACAATAAATGTAATATTTATTCTTTACCTGATACGTAAATTTACGGGTTATTATTAACACAATTGTATCGTGATGCTGGATACTGATGAAATTATTCGATGAATTATTTTTATCCTCGATACACTTTGAGTTGAAGCAAAAAATAAAAGGAAAAAAAAAAAAGGATCCTCCGGCACTATTTAAATTGTGGCTTCTATTACGTTTTATTTTTGCATTCAATCAAACACGCATGTTCGCGATTATCTTTCCGATCGCACTAAAGACCACTCTCTTGTTATCACCGAGAACAGTATACATATGTATATATATATTTTCATATACATCGGCGATAAATACAATTTTAGTCTAGACGTCTGGTGATTACTCAATTATTTTTTTCCACGAGCCATCAATTCGTGTACGAGAAATAATTCCGCGTGAAATATATCACCAAAACTATTGACGTGTGATAGAATCACAGGAATGCTGTACACCATTCAGTCACAAGGGCAATAATTTTTATTGATAAAAATAGGAAAAAATATATATATATCGAAAATTAATATGTATCAGAGATTATTATTGATTCGAAGCGGGAAAAAAAAAACACGTGTATTTCCAATGCGTCGTTTTTCGATATACAAATGTTAACGCAAAATATTTCAATGTTTATTATCAACGTGTGCAACGATTACAAACTGATATATTGAATAAAACTTAGCCACTGTCAAACTGAAATAACAGGTCGCTCAACACTACTGAAAATCCTGTCTGTCGGTAGAACTCTGAGCTACGACACCCCACCGCTTTCTTACCCGTTGTGTCGTCGTGTTCTGTCGCTCTACCACGCCTGCGTTCGGACTCAGCCGTTTTGTCTTTCACCGGTCGGAAATAACCGAATTTAACCGATCTTATGGAGCGCGTCTGCGCACACAATCATCTATGTGTCTTTAAATTATTATTTGCCGCTGAAGTTCAATCAAAAATTTATATACCTACGTAGATATATATTTGTCTTCAGGTGTTCGCATTTTCACAAAATCAACATTCAAAATTCAATATTCAGATATATTATATATTTTTTTTTTTTTTTGTTAATGTAAAGCCAAAACATTTGTTTTTATACAATATTTGATAGATAAAAATTTATGGTGTACAGAGAATAAAACAACAAGAAAATAAAAAGGTATCAAAGTGCAGACTGTCATGAAGTGGAAAAAAATAATTTGGCTCGAAAACGAATGATGAAAAAAATGCGTATCATAGTTATGTATATTTCAATAACGGTTTAACGATAATACAAAGCAGCTGAGGCACGTTTATATGCTTATACATATATATATGTATGTGTGCGTGTGTGTGTAAACACTTTGTAATATGGTTCGTCTATAATTGTAACTATACACTGTGTCCCGAACAAAAACGTTGCAGATTTATTAAATTGATTGTGTACTGCACCAATACAATTTTCTATTTTATTGCATTGAATTTTATCAATTGAATTTCAAATCAATGACTTGGTACAATTCGTAAATTTTTTTTTTTCTCTTCTGCATAATATTCACAGCAATAATAATAATAATGATAAAATAGTGGAAAATTTGATATGCCGTGTTCTCTTTTCATCGCAGTATTCAATTCAATATTTAATCATTAGAAATACGTTTTTTTCTATTTCCAAATATCATTCCAACACTTCATTCTACTGCACACTGTTCCTTCATATATATATTCTATCTTGAATTTCGCCTATTTCCCCAACAGTTTTAAAATCAACCATGCAACTACCTCGCACCAATAAAAAATATCACCATTGCAGCAAATCTACAGTACAAAATTTATTTTCAAAATAATCAAATGTTTTTCATATCATGTCAATTGAAATACAACAAATTTTATTTATGAATAACATTCATGTTACTGTTCGTTTACAATAACCGATTATTTGAATACACATAAACATGAAAATTATCATGTAAATATACGAGTTAATTCAATAACAATTGCTTCAATTGATTTTGTAATATGTGTCAGATCGTGACACTATGCCTAAATCAATTAAATACTAAAAATTATAAATATACTTATGCAAATATCTATCAATTGTTTCTTTTTTCATTAAAAGAGATATCGTTACGTTAAATAATTTCATTTATGCAATTGGAGACATTAAATACTATCGACAAGTACTATATATACACGTCCATATAAATATATATTCATAACCAATGTGACCTCGAGAATCTCCTGCCTCACCCACGTGCTGACTCCCCAACTCATCACTGACATCTCTACATCAAAATCATTATCACGTTCAATCCAATTGGTCACCTTTGCGCCCATGTCCCGAATGCGTAATCATTATAATCAGTTATATTGTATAATATCTATATGTACACGTCATTGTTACTCTATAAGTAATGAATTTATAAATAAATAAATAATTACGATGTGCCCTCTTCACTCTCCCTATCTGTCGCAGTTTATTTTCGTCTCTCGTATTATTTCATTCATTGTTGTAACCAATCATTGATTGCAACATGTATGAAATTATTCAATTGTATAATAACATAATTTTGTCACGCAATATTTTTCTTTTACTCCACTACTATTTCTATTTAAAGTGGTTGGAGCACTTCCGTCTATATTTTGAGTGCTTTAGTAATAAATATTCATTACTGGTACTTTAAAAAAATATAAAAATAGTATTGTTATGTATATGTTTATAATATTATATTGAATTAATATTGAAAATATAATATATAATATTGAAAATAAATATTGAACAATTGATTGTAGTGTCGTTGTAATACATAAATTTATTCATGATTTTCATGGGGATAATTTGAGCCATATTTTGTTGGATTTATACATAGTTATTCCTTAAAATTCGCATTTAATAATAACTTAGTCCGGTCATGTAGCAAACATTGTTTAATTTTTCACGAAAGATTTTGTTTTTTTTGTTTTTTTGTTCCTTTTTTTCATATCAACAGAATAATTCTATTTTTGCAAAAAAATTCCGAGCATCCATTACATTAATTCTCCCCATCACTTAGATCCTCAATTCAACCTATTTTCAATTCAATCATTTCGTTATTATACAGTATATGCATTAAAGAAATTTTTTTTTTCACATACGCGATAAAAATATTAATTTTTGTATTTTGTATATTTCATATTTTTTCGTATGGACTTGTCTAAACGCTTCGATTACCTTCAACAATTTTATTGGTTCCTATGCAGTTATTGCTTCATTCAATAACAAATTTCCAATTCACCATTGCAGAACCTATTAACTCTATGGGATCTTGTTTTTTTCTTCGTCTTTTCATCAGAAGAGCTTGGTAATAACTGACGATTTCAATTCTGTTGCATAATAGAATTATGGATATAAATAACAAAATATTTATTTGATTAATCAAACTATTAATTTTGTTAGTTTGACAATTATATATATGTACATATATCCAATTGATAAATTAAATAAAAAAATGAGAATTGATATCATTGCTATCATTGCTAGATAAATGCTTTTTGTAAAATTGTTTGTTATTGAATGACATATATATTTAATATTGAACATTAATTCGCAATCGATACTATTTTTTTTAGTACACCCCCAGTGTGTATTTTATTTTCAACGTTGGGGTGTGTCCAGATGGCATCATTATCATCTATATTCACAAATCACGCACGTGCGAGTGGGCGCGTGTGTTGAATTTATCGGACAGAGATAAAAAAAAAAAAATACGTGAATGCGTTATAAACGTTTCCTTTTTTTTTTATCTCTCTCTTTTATATTTGATTTTAAACTTACTCAGTGTCGGGAATTGGCACAATTGGAAGTCGACCATTGTGTTCATGGAAATGATTAATTTCCGGTTCTTCTTGCACTGGAGTTTCATATACCAATGTCTCGACCATTGAACCTTTGCTGGAGCCAAAGGACACCCTAAAAATAAAAAAATTAATTAATGTTTTATATTATTTTTCAATTTTACATAAATGCATAAATTAATTTTTTTTTTTGATTCATTTGATTGTTGATACATAGATAAATAATATATTGAACTTGTAACTACATATATATATATATATATATATATATATATATATATATATAAATTTATATGATTGGTTAACCTCAATTTCCTGTCACTGCACGCCACAAATCCATTTTACAACCACACTTATATTTAAAAAAGCCAAAGTGCACCATTGAATAGTGTATAACAATAATAAAACAGATAAATTTCCAATAAATTACATAAATAAAAAAATTTGCAATATTTTGCTACAAATATTCTCATTAACTTGAATTTCCCGCTGTTTTTCATATTACCGACTGAACACAATGTATCGTCCAGCAAAAACTCAGCAGATGTCCCATTTATCGTTGCCACAATTGCGCGCGAATATTTGAATTAATTGAACGATTTCCATGGTGAATTTTTTCTTTTTTTATTTGTACAAATGAAGGAACGAGTGAATAGAATGGAAAATTGTATAGTTTCACGTGTCACCGCTTTTAGAAACAGTGACGCCGTATCAGTGACACACATACGTATTATACTTATATATGTAGCTTATTCGCATATTTATTTCCATACTCCCACACTGCACTACTAAATTGGCGGTTGCGTAACCTAAATATACCGGTGACTTTAATCGCCAGCACATCTGGCACGTTCATGTTTGCCATCGTAAAAGAAAAAAAAGAAAAAAGATAGGTGAAAAAAAAATTCGGCTGTATTTATTATCTTCCATCATGATTTAATATCAATTATTGAGCATTTTAGGAATTCATTGACCGACATAAATCACTTAGGATTCTTCAGTTTTTTATATTTTTCTCAATTGTTTACGCTTTATGCCACATTAAAGGAACATTAAAAATCAAAACGCTATTGACAATTTATATTTTTGTTTTTAGCTTGACGATCATGAAGACACTTCTTTTTCACCGAGTTGTTATTGGGTATTCTGAGTCACGTATCGTCGAGTTGTGCGAAAGAAACTTGATCGGAGAATAATATCTTCCGCATCTATAAATATATATATATATATATATATATATATATATATATTTTGTTGGTTGTGTCGTTGGGTTAGTAGGCGAGTGGCTCATAAAAGTCATTCGTTACACGTCAATACAGCTTTGCCAATGACACCTACACTTATTGATAAACTGATCACTATATACATTTTATTCTTGCAATGTAGAGCCAGCAAAATGATGATTGGAAATTACTCGTCAACAACTTTCGAAAGTCGTCATGACTTTCTATCATGAATCTTCAATGAGGCATTTGCTAAATGTCATTGATGTAATTTAAAAAATTTAAGTTTATATAATCATAAATAATTTTTCATGCAAATTATAAATAAATGAGGAAAATTTGTCAAAAACTCGAATTGCATAAATGAAAAAAAAAAAAAAAAAAAAAAAATTTAAAAAAATTTAAAAATTTAAAAAAAAAAAAAAAAAAAAAAAAAAAAAAACGTGTATACGTGTGTATATGTTAACATATTAATGACGTTTGTGTTTATCACGTTAATAAATAGAAGCAGGGCAGTTGTAATGTATCTAAAAATAGAAATTGTGATGCGCAGTTAATATTTGGCAGGACGATCAAACGTGTTCTTATTTCACACATATAATTATTCATTGTATATTAATATATACAATGTCCCTTGATTTTGGATAAAAGCGTTGAGTAAGATAAATTGTAAGAAATTAATGAGAATAATTTGTAAAAAAGGAAAAAAAAAACTGAATTATCGCAGGTTGAATAGTTAAAATTATTTATTTATTTATTTTTTCTTTCAAATTGCATCCCATTTATCTGAATAATATTTCCCTTCTTAAACTCTGTAAAATTAATATTATGCGTATTATAATATACTTTTAATTTATCGTATTATACCTCATATTTTTAATTAATTAACCGCGAATAATTTATTTATTAATTGCTAAAAAATGTCATTACATTCTATTCAAGAAGGCACTTACTATTTGTCATGATATTTATCGATTTTAAAATTGCTCAGGGGTCAATCTCAACCCCACGTATACTTAACAGGAGCTGCAGGGATGTGCATCTACACGGAACGGTTAATCATTTGCAATTTATCATTTCTATTTGCGCATCTCATTGAACAATATAGTAAAAGGAAAAAAAAATTATCAAATATATACGGATATATTGCACATAAAAATTCATACAATTCGTTAAAGCCCCATACTTCATTTTGAGAAATCAAAAATAAACAATAATAAAGAAAAAAAACATGAAAATAACAAATATATAAATAAATTTGAGCAATCAGTCAAACATGACATTGTAAAATAGATTAAAGTGCCTAGATATTAAATGGCTGCCTTTTTATTTTTCGAGTGTGGTCGTTAACATTTTGAAATACGTATGGTATATAAATTATCCTTAGTGACCGTGACCCGTCAACATGACTCTTTCAAACAGTATAGAAGTCCTTGTATACTTGCATATATATATATAGTATTTAATGTGCATATATTTACGTATACGTGTGTAGAAAATATACCAGAGTTGATGGCATTTTCGTTAATGGTAGATTGCTAATGATATTTAAAATTCGAAAACCCAACTTACATCATTGTTAAATACAATTCAAATTTAATTATATATTCATTCGGAATTATATCTACCGATGCAGTTCACAAATATATACAATGAATATTTTCGTATTAAAAATTACTGTGCCCTAATGAAAATCAGAAATCATGTTAACATATTATTTTACATTAATGGTCACATATGTTTACCCAATTCCTGTTTTAACTTAGTATATTTTTAATATATTTGTCTTCTGAAAACAAAATGATTCAATATTTTTTAATATATGTGTTTACAATGTTAGGAGTAATTACTGGTGTTTGCATAGTATTTATTGGCATTCGCATAACATTTTTCAATAGTTCCAGTAACGATATGAGGCTACTAATTTTAACATGCTATTTGTGTCGTTCTCTTTTTTTTTTATTATAAATTCTACTCAGATTAATAAGCACAACTATCCAATATTAACGGAGATATCGAAATAATTATGGAACACCCGATACATAAAGTATTAAAAATACAAGTACTAAGTATAAAGTATACAAAACCCACGTGCATGAAGAGACATATCAAGTTATTAAATTGTAATTGATGAGTAGAAGATACTTTGTACTACATAGTATATATGGAATGAACAAGTCACGGAGAATTTATAAGTCTGCACAATATAAGAATGATCACCACAGGCAATTGCGTGAATATAATTGGAGAGGATACTAAAAATAGCCGGTGAGTTTTTTTTCCTTTCTTTCACTACCTGTATGTGCTCTGAAACGCTGTAGCTATATAAACGCACATAAAAATAAGAGATCGCGCGCGCGCACCCACTTCAATATATGTTTTTTTATTTTTTTTTATTCAATGTAAGATTGCTCGCACCTGATAATTTGAAATTGTATTTGAATAAATGAGATGGTTACATATAAATGTATGTGTATATGTATTTATACGCCCATTATTCCATACGAATGCGTAGAAGGATTTGCTTTTTATTTGTTTTTTTTTTTTTTTGTTTTTCAAGTTAAGAAAATTATAATCGTACAACATTGGAAGATAAGAGATGTTGGATAATGGTGTGCATGCACCATATACGTATGTGTATATACTTGTGTATTTCAATGTGTGGGCGGGATTTTTAGTGGTACAAACAATTCAGTTCATTTTCATCCGTCATTATACTGGCAATATATGACACATATACATGAGCGCACATGTTATTTTCTCTTGTAATAAAACCGTCCGCCTTTCATGATATATCGTTCCTTTGTTTGCACGAGAATTTTCACTGTATAAATATATTAATATAATGTGTAATATATTTGAATTAGTTGTGCTATTGTCAGGATTTTTAAGTTTATTTTGGTACACATTATTTGCAGATATATATGTACGATTTCGCTGCAATTTTTTCTTTTTTTTATTTGATGAATTTAGAAACGGAACTATTGAAGAATTGACACGAGAGAAAGTATTTGAAGAATAATAAATTATTTATTAATAAGATTATCACAATATCGGTTTCTTTAATTGATAGATGGTTGTTTGATATAGTTCAAATATATAGTAATAATTTTGGAAGAGTTAATTTTTCCATAATCAGTGTGGAACATATTGTGTGAATGATACATTTCAGTATTTAAATAATTTTTCAAAATTTGATAATACTAAATGTATATATATATATATTAGGAACTTGAGTAAGTTCTCGCTGTTTTTTTACAAAATAAAAACTTTATTTAAAATATAAGAAACAAAAATATTTCATTCAAAGTATTGCCCATCACTAGAGACCTTCACCGAGTAATTCCTCCAATTCTTTGTCTTCAAATTTTGTCGGTGCGCCAGAACGTTCTTTATCCTCAAGTTCAAAATCATTATTTTTGATGTGGCGAAATCAATCTCTGCTTGTCGTATCCGACAGAGCATTGACACCATAAGTCTCAACAAGAATTCTATGTGCTTCAGCTGCATATTTCTTTTGAATAAAGTAGTGCAATAAAATTCCCCGCCAATACACTTTATTTGGCTCAAAACTAGACATTTTCAGAACTAATAAAAAATTACTTTGTTTACACTAAAGTGAACTATCATACACTGAAATTGAAGGTTAGATACAGTACTTCCTTGTATGTGCGTTACCATTCGAAATTCCATGCACGGATTACTGCTACTGCCATCTTTAAAGAAACAGCGAGAACTTATTCAAGTTCCTTTAATAAATACATATATATATGTATTTATTAGTGAAAATTTATTTTCTTTTGCGTCGTTTATTAGCATTATATGGTAATAAATGACGAGCAATTATAGTTTATATCATGATGTCATTATTAAGATGGAAACTGAAAAATATTGAGCAATTTCACGGATGAGATAATAGAGAATTCAAGGTTTATTAAGAGCACAAATGAAAACACGTGTGTTACACACAGTTGTATTCATGGTGATGATGACGTTGGACGGAAATGACGACGGAAAATAATTACGCGCTTGTTATTTCGAAGGTTTTTTGGGTTAACGAAAAAAACAAAAATTTAAAGTATTGTACGAGAATCTTTTGTTGTAATCGAATAGTCATTGAAAACAAAATAATAATAATAACAATAATAAATTATAGATATTTTCATTTGTACTCATAAAAAAAAACTAGTTTAAATATTTCAGATGGAATACTTGAATATTATAAATACCAATTTATTCATTGTCCAGACATTTGACCCTGTTAAACATAATTTATCAATTCTCTATATACCAATTACCATTACTAATCACTCTGTACTATTTTTATGATATCGCACACGACAACCTTAAAATATGAACAAAACTGCGATTGAAATCTTGTTTTTTTTTTTTTTTTTTTTTTTTTTTTCATTCTCTTTTTCTAGCCCGATACACTTCAAAGAGTCATGACTATTTTAACACGCAACTACCTTGACACTCAGACATTCCAATCTACCATTCTCTCGCTCACTCACTCTAATTCTCAGTCTCGCTCTATCTCTCAATACGTACCACGGTCTTGGCCACATGATTCATATATGTGTTGTGAGGCACGTGCATCAAATGTGTACATTATTTTCTCACACAATTTATTCACGCAATTGAACTTGAATAATATCTCGCTCTTCTCTCATTGCATGCAAAATATGTATGTAGTTATAAGGAACGATATTGGTATGTTAATGATGAATAATAATTAAATATAAAGAAGAAAATAAAACATTGTATAGATGGTATTAGTTGCAACAAATATAGCAATAATTCAGAATTACTTAAATGCCCATAGTCACGAAATCAACTCACTGTACCAAAACACTGTATTTAAAATTATTGTTTGCGAAATACGTGTCAATATTCACAGCACTGACAAATCGATTTGATATGCAGTAGCGTTTGGATTAATTTATCATGATAGCTCAATTCAGCACGCGAATATAAACGAAAATTCCATTGTGATTTGTTTTATCACGATTGCAGTAATTGTGTAAGTTATATAGGCATCAACAGTAATAGGTCATCAGATTGTAATGAGAATTGTTTTGCCATTTTCTCAATGTAATAGTCAGCGATAGGATTATAAAACGTAAAACTTTTGGATATGACCATCAAAAGGCAATGGTTTGTGATCAGGTTATCACTTTGAATTTTTCCCTCACTCTTTTTAAAAACTGATTCACCGGCTGATATTTGTTATCAGATTTACAACAAAAATATATATTCAAATATACAATAATTCTATTATTGTAACAAATAAAAATAATTGGATTATATTAATTTGCGAAAATATATCATTATTGCAAATAATGTCAATATATCACGCGCTTGCAAGAATTTTATTGTAATTTTCAAACGTTCATTGCTTCAATACACTAATGGTAATCGCAAAATAATCTCCATTGTATAAAAATCACAAAATAAATAAATAAATAAATAATTTATTACCTTTTTAAACTTGCGTGTTTGCCACCATTGACAATTTTTGATTTGCGTTCACTGCCGACAGTGCTGGCTTCACTATTAATACTGTGAAGACTGTCATCCTTAGTAACTCTTGATATATGTAGAGTAGATTTTCTTGTTGTTGCTGCAGTTGTTCCATTGTGTTTTGGGCTTTCATTTAAAATTTCACTATTATGATAACGATTGTCACGCACTGTCTCATCGTTGATACGAGGTGATATTGTCGTAGGGACCATTGTCATAGGGTTCGTAGTCGTCGTCGTTGTCGTTGTTTTTGTTGTTATTCTCGTCGATGATGGGACACTTGAATTATTGAACGGAAGTCTATTGCCATCTGCTACGCGTCTTGGCGCACTAGATGACGACAATCCGTTTCGCGTAATTTGCTCGCCATGATTTTGAACTCTTAGCAAACTAACGCGACTACAATTCTCCGTGGATTCATCTATTGGAGGTTTGTCCCCTGTTGCTGGCAGCATGTACGACAGCATTGTATTATTTATTTGCTGAAATTAAATAAAATTGAATAAAATCAATGAAAATTATTGAAAAAATGATTATTTTTAATTTATCTTAGATTTTTTCATGTATCAAAGTGTTCATTTTCGTGTGTGTGTGTGTGAAAAGAAAAAGAGAGGAATCTAATGCGGGAATTTGTGAAAATTTAATGGGTATTCGTATATGGGATTATAATGATGTGGTAGCGATTTGTGACTTCCTGTATAATCAATCGTGATGTCGCTCGTTAGTAGGTCGTTAACGGACTCTAATTAGATCTCATACAGTCATTGAAGTAAAAAAAAAATAAATGAAAAGCGTAGAAAAAAAAAGTCTCATCGTTGTATTTTAAATATTTAATGAACTTTAAAGTTTTATGTGTTAGAGAAGAAATAGATTTTTCAACACGGGAAGTCTAATCGTTTCATGGCTATGACGTATGTCATAACTAAAAATATAACCATAAATAAAATTGTTGGTAAAATTATGGTGGAGAAGAGACGACGATAGAGATAATGGATATGAGTATTTTACAAAGAATTATGAGCAATTGCGTCCAATGAAACTTATTTCATAGACGCGAGTTGTAAATTACAATGGGATATATTATTTTTGATATTTCTCTACTAAATATAAATTAATGGGTGTGTGTGTGTGTGTGGCTATGGGTGGACTCATTTAGTTCAATTTTTGTACTCATAGTCTATCAATAACATTTAATCTTTTTTTCTTTTCATTCTATGTCATTGAATTGAATAAAACTTTATTATTCATCCAGATTTTACAGTTAACATCCGATTGATCATACTGATTGTTACAGTTATCAATGGCGTGGGACAATTTACGTTCGTTGGAGCGTGAATTACTTTATAAAATACGTTTGAGTTTCCGATCTATCGTCACGATAGGGAAAAACGAACGGTTATATATATTTTTTAATTTATTAAATTATTTCGTAGAATTAAATACAGAGAAATACAAAATAATCTAGTATCCATTCATTTTTTTTTTTATTTCTTTATTATTCTTGTCATCGTTCTCTTATTAATTTTTTTCTATTACGCAATTATTCATCCAAAGATATTTATCCAATATACTGTTACTAATTAACGAATCACGTCATCGACTGTTTACACTCAACCTCGTTACAGCAAATGTTAACACGGCAGAGCTTATAAATAAATAAATAGCCACAATATAGAATGGATGACTCACTAAAACTATATTTTATTTGTAATATTGTGCGATGAAAAAAAAAATTTATTCTTACTTGAAACAACGATAAAAAATGTCAAATGCAGCGTACACCTTACCAACAGTCCCTTTCATGTTTTCACAATTGTACAAATAAAAACAATAACCACGAAACCTACCAGCCAATGCAAATAAAAATAAAGTTCACGATATTTTCACATGACGAATGGCAAATAGATATACATCAGCTCATTTATAAAACAAGTACAAAAAAAAGGCAAAAAAAAAAAAAAGAATATGCGTACGTGCACGCGTAATTGCCACGTTCGATGGTATGTAACCAGTTATGGTGTATGTATGTGCATCTTCACGATTCATCACGTGACACGAGACGCTAACCCCGGGAAATCCCCCGGGACTACAGCAGCGCGAATGACTTCCGTGATTGTAGAATACAGTTGACAAAACGTATAGAATGATGAACGACAACTGTGCACGCAGTAACTACTAGTATACACTATATATACCTGTATAATAATAAGCAGAGATTATGAAAGAACGTTCACAGCGGTAGAACGTCAAGTAGCAACTGGCGGCGGCGCTTCGAGCGTCGACGTCGCGTCGCGTAAACTCATAGCAAAGGTTACATGTGTGTATATATACAAATTAGAGCGCACGCCGTCTGCCCACATCTTTACTTGTTTCACTACCATCTTTAAGTGATTACTAATTGCACAAATTGACATGTGAACCCGAAACATTATCCAAAGTGTTATTTTCTTTTCATTCCAAAAAAAAAAAAAAAAAAAAAAAAAATAGATATATATTTATATTTTTCGTTCTTCGTATTCTTAAGAGTCCACATGCTATTTCCGCCGCTTTTATCTAATTTTGATTGGATGTTAATGTTATTGACATACTCAGGTTTATTTTTGTATGTATCGCCTTAGGTTTCTTTTCAAATTTTGATATACTGAGAAATATTAATCGTGGTTGAACAATTTTTAGTGGAAAAAAAAAGAAATTGTCTTTTAATATATTGTAAAAAATTATTCAAAGTTAAAATTAACTCTGGAACGGATACCATATAAGTGCACACGGATACTGCTGTTATCGGTGGTGATATTGAGTTGAATCGACAATGCAATTGAAAAATCATTAAGACTCAATCAGTCTTACATTCGGTCAACCTCATAATGAAATTCCTTGTATATCTATTTTATTTTGATAAATTGTCATATTTTCTCTCGGTTTCTTTCGATTAATATCAAAGAACTACTTGATAGATTTTGACAATTTATTTTCTTTTCAACTTGGAATGTCTGTGGTAATTGATCTATTATCAAATAATTTTAATTGACGAGTGTTCATGAACTAATAGAAATTAATTGACAAATAAAAATTCAATGATGTATTTATCTACTCGCAGATGATCATTTGACGATTGACAGAAAGTGAATGTATTTAAAAATAATAATGGCAGTATATTTAACAGTTCTATTGTTCCTACTTACTATCAATAGAAATTGAATTAACACTAAAAGTAACGTTCTATAAATATATAAAAAATTCATCGTCAAAACAATAATTGTATGTCCTACATAATTTACTTTGTAAAATAATTTTAGGTTTACAATCTTGCAATGGCAACAAACATCTTTTGATGATAAAATTGTTTCTATACATATATTGATGAGGAGAATAGCCAGACTTGCCAGTCTGCATTTGTATTCGCTCTACTTTCCTTTATAAATTCGAATCTAACATACCACATTGCTCTCGAGTGCATTCTAACCCATTAAGCGGCTCAACCCCCCAAAAACAGTATTCATTAAAGTTTCTTTGAATGAAAGAGAGGTTCAATGTTTTTTTTTCTTTTTTTTACGATTTACTGATTATAAAATTGCTAATAAAACATTGAAACAAATAATGTAACAATTCTAATAAAGTAAAAAAGCTATGTTATAAATAAAGTTAGTTTTTATTGTCATGGCATTTCTAAAATATTAATTGATGATTGATGTTATCAACCTATTTCAATTTAGTCTCGTGATGATTCCAACATTTTTTTATTGACCAGTCGATTGGTTTTTTCATAACGTATCCAACGGTACGTATTAAAAGTCTGACATGAACCTATTTACAAACGAAAAATGACTTACATGTTGAGAATATATTTTATGTACATATCAAAATTAAAAAGTAGGCGGTATACATAAAATTATTTACATTGTTCGATTTTTTTATTTTGCTAGTTCAATTGGCCATTAACAATCTTAGTTAAGTTCACATTCGTATACAGCATTTATTGATAGCTGATTAATTATCAATAAAAATCTTATAAAGATTGTGTTATAATAATGTGCTATTCAACGGTTATTTCTCATCTATCTCAAAAAAAAAATAACAGTAATCAATCGAATGAGAAAAAAAAATGAATACTTGGAAAGATTCAAGAGAATAGTGTTCTTAAACAAAAAAACGCTTTACTCACTTATCAATTTGGATGGACAGCATTTGTGTGGAGGAATTTAATTCTTACAGTTGTTCCTTTTATATTTGTATTCATTAATCCCAATGATCCAGCATTGGAGTACTACAAATCATCTGTAAAAAAACAACAAAACCAACACAATTAAGTTTATTTATACTCATCAGTTGAATGGTCATCGAACCCGCACGAAAGGGGTCAGTAATTTCACGTCAAAAAAAAAAAAAAAAAAATTAAAATAAATAAATAAAACAAAAAGATGTTTGACATAGAAGATAGTAATTTTATGGTTTATGAGCACTCTGAAAAAGTCCATTACAGCAAAAGGATGAAAGAGAATGAAAGGTGGATTGAATAGACTACTATATAGAATGAGCTATAGCTCACGGGCCTGTTTCTTTTTTGTTTTTTTTTTTAATGACGAGGTTCGTCGTCGTCTTCGTTGTCGTGGGTGGAAAGTGCGAGAGAACGATCTCCGCTCGGTGAATAGTCAACTGTTTCCGCGCAGACAGGTGACGTGTATACTCACACACTTACATACATAAAGTATTATATCTACATATGTCAAAACCCGTGAGACGCCGGAAATGAAAAGACAGGTCAACGACTTTTGCAGTCGTTGTCAGTGTATGACCTAAAAAATGGAATTTTCAAAAACATCCACGTCTTAAAAAGCGAAAAAGGAGAAGATATTAAATAGATAATAAACAAAACAGTGATATTTTTTTTTTATTGATAATAAATTTAAAAGAAGAAAAAAAACGAAGAAACATTGTTAGTTGAATATTTGTGTGAGTATGATGGAGCAGTTTTGATTTATTTCAATCGTTCCAAATGCACGTTAATAATATTTGAAAAGGTCGAGAGGACGAGATTGCATGACGCAGTATATAGCGTGTGTATATGCATTTAAGAGTCATTACGGCTGACGCAATGCACTCGAGTGCACACTGGGGGGGCGCTAAATTGATAAATTTACATAGACCGACACTTACTGGCATCCAACGATTATTCTTAACGGCTGTTGGATACTTTACCGACTACACTCAAACCTATTGAGAAAGGTCACAAATGTATAGTGTTTTTCATATGAATGAATTGTATTTATATAAATTTAATGGGATAAATTACAAGAAGAATTATTTTAAGATTGGATGGAGGATTTTATTGGTATTGCAGGTGGACAAATATGAGAGGATATTGGATAGAAAATATGCGAGTTTGTGTAGAAAATATTGAACGACCAAATGCAATTGAACGGACAAGAGTTGAATATCTTTGACAGCTTCAGCGATTACTTCCGGCATAGAACTTCCGAAACGTGACTTCCGTTTGGTGACTGATGAAGGTGTTGGTGGTGATGATGATGATGATGATGATGATGTGGTGACTGTGATCGAGGAAGGTTGTGTTTGCCAAGCTTTTAGAAAGTCACATTCATATATGATTACGTTTGTTCGATAACAAACAAATGGAGTTATACGTATTTTACTAATTGACAATATTTTATATATATTTATTTATTGCTATTAATAGTTACGTGTTTATGTAAAGAAAATTATTGATATAAAAACATTATCCACTGTAGCTTGTTCGAATGATATAGCAGTGACTAAAATTATTTTTCACGTTATTAATTACGAATTCAAACTGGCTAATAAATTTTTCAACAAAAAAAAAGTCTGCGGTTTTGTATTGGACCATAAACAAATAATTACTTGTTGATTCTCTCTTTACGATAATTAACAACATAAGTGTGCAAATATTTGACGCATGTAGAGAAATATGAGGCGTGTGAATTCAAAAGTGAATTTTAAAAAGTTAAATATTATTGAAATAAAAATAGTAGAACCATCAATTCGCTTTCTTGATTGTTTTCGCATTTTTTTTTTTTTTTTTGGTCTCTATTTATTTTGTAATGTAGACTCCTGACCTTTATCATTTCGCGTGGGTTGTATGAATATATATGATGACTATACTATGATTGACATTTTGATGCGCAAAGCATAGTCTATAAATAGCTAACCCACACATATATAAATATATATGCAAACTTATGTAAACCCACAGCATTCTTTATATTACTTTTAAATTGAGAAAACTTTAATGGTACCTTGCTATTATTTAACTATCATGTTGATATGACAGAAGTTAAATTTTTCAAAGTGAAAAAAAAAAATTAGGGATTTTCGATTTACCCTAACACATCAAACTTCCAATGAGAGATTTTTAATTTTTTCAAAATTTTTTCTTCCAACAACTGCTTATACTAAAACCATTCAACCATACACAACTATTTAAAAAAAAAAATTGAATAATTCGTAATAGTAGTATTTAATTCTTCATGAGACTATCACAGTTTTAATTATTTCAGTCCAGACTTATCGTATTTTTTCTTGTAAATAGTCAAACTCGACTACGTTCGTTTGTGTATACAAAATAATGTGAGATTATTAAATATATAACCGAGAAATAAATTATTAAATAATTGTGAAATTTTCGAGGGAATCTCTGTAACAATTATAGACATTACAAATGATTGTATATTGTTTTAGTCATTGAAAACACAGGTTAAAAATAAAATTATTAAATTGATATGTTGATAGAATAATAAGGATATAAATTGCAATGAATATACCGATGAAATTATTGCGTGGCCATTTTAAACATTGCATATAAAAGTAAAAGATTGCAACAACAAAAGTGAAAAGACAATTAATTTCCTTTTATATTATTAAAACTAATAGCAATTCAATCTCCATTTAAATATATTTATTTATGATTTTACATTATTTCAATTATTATACTCATGAATTATTGAATTTGAAAACGTACAAAATTATCATTGCTACTTTTACGATTATTAAATTGTAATTTTCCTAAACAAACTACGATGTAATATCTCTAATCATTTCACTTAATTAACAATTATTTCTCAAGTATCAGGAAATTAAAAATAAATGTTTCACTATTACCATTATTTGCCGTTTACTTTTTTTTTTCGTTCAACTCTTTGATCCATAAAACTGTATTCGAACAGCAACGAAAACCTAAGAGTGCTTTATCTCCTTTTCCTTCTCGCACACTAGTAGGGCACTTGTGTAATGCATGAGCGTTGCACTCAAGTTGCATCAAGCGAGATGTAATGACGCGATTGAAGTAAAAGGGAGCGCAAGCAAAGAGGCACAAAGAGGAGTTGAGCGCTCGAGGCAATTTGTTGATAAGATAGCGCCATTGAAATAATAAAGCCTGAAAGACGATAGGTTATTGCTCTCGAATGTGCCGATGACTTTGTAACATCCTCATAGCATCATCATGACATCAACAAAATACATTTCTATAAATAAATATAAATAAATATATATGTTATTATTTATTATATATGTGCTTATTTCAAGTAGAGAGATGCCACCATGGGAAATTGTACCGTTTTCTTATATGGAACAAGGCACGTACATCGTACAACGATAGATATTTTCAACCTAGCGGTCATTATTATTTCCATTATATATATACATGTATGTGACTATATGTAAACTTGAAAAAATTTACTATTACATTAAATTTTTATTTATTTATTTTGTGGCGCTCAGAATCCCGTAACATTAAGAAAATTATATAGCACTGTAATATTGCCAATCATATTAATTGTTTTTTTTTTTTCGTTTTCTTACCGCTCCACATGTATCTGATCTCAATTTCCCATTTGCAATTGAACTAAAAATACCATACAATATATTTATTTGATTGATTATCTGATATAATGTGTTTCAATGCAGTAGGTATATAAATTTATTTATTTATCTATTTATTATTTATTATCTGGTCACAACTGAAACGTGAGTGTTTGAGAATCAATATTGATTATGCAAAAAATATGATATATATCTATACAGAATTGTTCTCTATGTGATTCTTTTAATATCTCATGTTACGGGACAATTTTAAAAGCGAAAACATAAATGGTAATTAGTGTAAAGTTTATAATGTATTTGTATATAGGTATAGGGTAAAAATGCAAGGGTTGGATGAAATGTATGTCGAGGAAAGAAAAAATAAGCAAAAGCAACTATGTATTGTATCGCGTGCATTAACTGTATAATACCTGTCTCTTTTCAGAATTATGCCATCTTGCTCTAATCAACTAGGCAGGAAAAATTAACTGGGATTATGTATATGTAGATATGAGAAGGCGAATGAACCTGTAAGGATTCTGATAGCAGTTGGTTGACTGCCAGGAGACATTTATGCAACGTGACACTCGATGTCTCGGAGTATTATCACCCGGAAAATGCGACGGTGACTATCTGTCACGTTCATATCAAATGCCAACCTTTTTTTTTTTTACTTTTTATATATTTGTTTTATTCTTGCAATCAATAAAAATTTCGGGATACATGTGTTTATTTTTATGTGTAATTGTAATACAAAATGGAATGTAATTCCAATCAAAAAAAAAAATAACTCTTTTATATACAATTTTTTATTGACAATTTTACTCCTTCAATTTTTTGTTTTCTCGTTTCAGATTTCATGTTTTGGTTGACAGAACTTTGACTTTACATTTAGAATCAATAAAATATATTTCTTATGAAAAGAAATTATTCGAATTATAAATTATTTCCGAGTAAACTATTAAATGGTTGATGGAATCCATTATTCCACGGACAAAGTGCGCGATTGGCAGACTTTATTTTTTATTCTTTCCAACTTAAATAATATTTTCAACTCAAAAGTGTATTTTGCTGAATATTAATACTCCTATACATCGCAACTTCATTTATTCAGGATGGCAAATTGAAAAGCTGTGGATTTATTTCCATTTTCCAACTATGAATTCAAACGATTTCAATTAATAATAAGTAAACAAAATTGTATATTTTATTTTTATTATGTTTGTGATGGGATATGGAGCGAAAAATAATGAACAAACGTTTTGTGACGTATGATAGAGCGTGACGTTGGAATGCGGATTACAAACTCGGATGAGTAAACATCTATACATAAATGCATTATATATAGACTTGGATAGAATGGATAAAACAAAACGTGTGTGTGGGTGGCCGAGACAGTCAATTGGCGGAATTAGACGGGTTAAATGCACCGTTGCTTCAGTACTGCATTGCACACGGTAATTCGATAAAGCTATTTTTCTTTTTTAATCCTTTCCACCTTCACAAAGTGACCCAGATACTTGTGGGAATTATCTGACGTCATTTAAATTTTTTAGATAGATTGAAAAAATGAATTCAACAATTGGAACAATCTCACTGTAGCGATGTCTTTCTTGATTGAAGAATGATAGATAATTTAATATAAACACATGGAAATACTTTTTAAACGTAATACTAAAAAAAAAAGTGTGATTATTAGTGAAAGAGAGAAATAAATAGAAGAAGTAACTTTGATATAAAATTATGTCTGTTGTTTTTTATTTATTTTTATATTAGCCAAGTTCATTTTAATCCAAAGTTACATCGCGATGTTGGCTAGAAAATGGATACTTATTCGAAAAATATAAATATTGACTCATACAAAACCAAGTTTTCAATAATTTTAAACAATATAAGATATGTGTGAAACATTATAGTTGAAATCCAATGTAGCGTTTCGTTTAGTTATTTTGAATGTGGTATTGGACACATAAGGTCAATGCACTACTGTCTAGTGGTCTATTCAATTTCTTTACTAATTCAAGTCCCATCCGTATTATTTGCAAATTATTTACAAATATTCAATGGACAATTATAAATAAAAATATTTCATTCGCCAAACAAAATTATTTTTTTATCTATTAATATTTCATGTCTCTATCACCGAGAAATTCACTCATAGATATAATTCAATATGACATATCATATTTTTTCAATTGAGATACAATAGCAGATAGTGAATGATATTTGGTCTCTGTCGCATTATAGAGAGGCAAATTATTATGTGGCATAGCATCGCATCTATACAGACATGTTTATAAATGTAACGTACGCGATAGTCACATGGACTCGGCCATTTAACGCAGTCGCTTCGTATAGTGAGTTAGGTCAGTTGCCGAAATTAGAACCCATAAAACAAGGAAAAAAAAATAAAATATGCAACATATTTGATGTAATAAAACCACATTATTCTTCAGCCAGAAAAAAAACTTACATAACACATTAATACTTGAAAAGTCAAATTATTTTAATCTTTCCAATTAAAAATATTGAATAGAACATTAATTATTTATGACACATTAAAGTATGTCTTTTGCAATTTATCTTTCCATCCAAAAGCTCAGTATGAGCATTTTACGCAATGAAGAGGATGAAGGATAAAGGGCAGGGTGCTCGACGCCAATGGGAATTGTCAATGTGTATAGCTGTATATATATATATATATATATATATATAATATTCATACGGAACTCGAGGTCCGTGCGAGAAATCGATTTCGCACTTGCGCAGAATTGCTCGAGAAGTGACTTCGCGTGTCCATATCTGCCAATGCACCATCGCACTTGATGGTAGATCCAATGGGGAAATGGTACCTGTATATGCTACGTGATTCGCAATATTATTACCATATTCTCTGAACTATATAAACTAATTAAACATTTATAACAACCAAAAACTCTTGATAATTATCTATATATATTTCGGAATGGCTTTTTGAATATTATTGAGCTTTTATTATCTATCATGTTGAGATAAGACCAACATTGCAATCGTATGAAACCTGAAAGAGCATATCTTGTCACTTTTTTTCATCTTGAATTCATAGACAAGTTATTGACAAAGAAAAAACCCCTTCGTATTATTTTTCGGTCTGTCTGTTCGTTCATTTGTCGATCTGTCTGTATCCAATATGTAAGTCGCATGATCATGATAGTTGGACCAGTAAATTCGAACAATTGTAGAAAGTCGGTCGAATAGTAAATTGCTACGTTACATTTGAATTCAACTTGCGATTTGGTCGACAATATCAATTATATTTTTCTTGATTTTATTTCAAATATTTGTGGAGAACCGCCGCTATGATTTACGTCACTTACATGTTCACACAATTTGCATGGAGATAATAGCAGAAGAAAAATTGTTCGGTGTATATACAGCACCATTAGAAATTACTGTTCGTTTAAGTATTGGGAATATCAAGCATATGCGCATAGTTGTTTATCTAATCTTATCTACAATTTATTATCTACATCCAACTGATGATACCAGACTAGAATTGTGTACTAGTCGGGATTGATATTTTGAAGCGAAATAATGTTGTCTAATACCCTTTGTTTATTGTAAAAGTGTACTACAATTACACTAACAGTATATCAATGTAAAAGTACTTTCAATATTTATAGTAATAATTAATGTGGCATAATTCGAGTGATACTTTATAGTTCGAGTGTATAATCAAAAATATACAAAATATGAATACGATAAATAAAAAAATTTTCATTGGTCTTGGATGTTGTATTTTACTCTCTATTTTTTTTCTCTCGTACTCAAAGAGAGAAATAATCGAAAATACAATACCTATACAGGAGATTTCCAATTTGAATTTCAGTAAGAATATTTATAATTATACTTCTATCACTGTCAATTTATTAATTTATTTGTTTCGGAATTCACAGCACAGACAAGTGAACTTATTCCAAAAAATCGAAGTATATTTTTCTTGGAAACGTCACATATGAATAAGAATGAAATAGCATTAACTGCGAGACAATGTTGCGCTATTGAATCTGCCGCAATGATGAATCCTACGATGAAAATTCATCTATTTATCTTCACACAATCGATGAATTATGTTGAAACTACTAAAAATTATGTGGCCCACCTTACCAGTTATAAAAACATTATAATTGAACATGTAAATATAGAGGAATATGTAAATAACACTCTATTAGAAGAATGGTGGTATAGAGTAAATGTTTTCAAGACAAGTAGTTGGCCAACGGTACACACGTCCGACATATTAAGATTGCTTACAATATGGAAGTTTGGTGGAATTTACTTTGATCTTGATGTAATTGTTAAATCGTAAGTTTAACTTATCTTTAACAATTAAAATTACATGACTGGTTATTAAATAAGTGAAAACTTGCATTGTCGCAGTTCGTTTGAGCAAATAGCTAATTTTGCTGGTGCAGAGAATACCGAAATAGTTGCAAATGGTATTTTTGGAGCTGAAAAAATGGGTATTGGTAAGCGATTTATTGATGCTTGTTTGGAAGAATTGATGAAGGATTTTCGTGGTGATAGCTGGGCACATAATGGACCCAGAGTGATTACTGCTACCCTTCAAAAAATATGTAACACTCAAGAAGTAAGATATTGTTCTAATTGTTCGCTATGTTCAATCCTCAATACACAATCGAATTAATCACGTTATTGCCATTCAGACTGGCAGTATGACCGCACATCACTGTGATGGATTTACAGTATTTCCAACACCAGCATTTTATCCTATTGGTTGGCCATCGTGGCACCAATATTTCGATTCGAAGGATAACAACAATACAATGAAAATGATCGATAAATCATTATTAATTCATGTTTGGAATAAGATGAGTTCATCTGAAGTAATCAAAGTTGGAAGTGATGTGCCTTATGCCCTAGTTGCCAATAAATATTGTCCAAAAATTTATAACAACTGCGGTGAAACTTTTTGATTATATAATATATGAATTCTTTATTCTTTTTTTTATTTATATTTGCACTAATAATTATTCAAAAGATTTGGGAGAATTTTTAAGAGTGAAATTCTTAATATGACCTTCTTAAAATATATTTTCTCATGCTTTAAATTCTGATGAATAATATCAAAATATTTAAAACAATGTGGAAATACTATTTGATAATTTATATTGTATTAAGATTGTATTAAAAATAGGAAGAGAACTGAATTTACAACAATGAAAAGGGCGTATAAGAAAATTTCAGAGTCGAGCGAACAATTCAAGTTAAATGCCAATGTAAATTCTTTCGCAAGGTTACTGTATAGCCATGTTTATTTGAAAAATGTCAAGGCATCTTTCGTGCATGCCTCTTTGAACATATTCGTACAAATATTTTTTTTTATTACACTTTCACTTTTAACTTCATTTGTGAATGCTTTAATTATTCCACAATGTTTTTAATAAAGAGGGTTGAAAAAGAACTTTACATATTCATTTCATTTATATCTATATAGTCTCAAGTATATATGGCAAAGAAAATGAAATTCACATTATAATTTGAAAGAGTATTAATTAATCAACTCTTCTGATCTAGACGGATAATAAAACATTTTACACAAACAAAAGTATTTGTATAGAGTGGCTTTGTCAATAGCTATTACTTTTTTGAAAACAAAATCGAACTTACATTCAAATGCTCCAAAATTTATACCGAATTATGTATTATATTTAAATAAAATTTGAATTAATCATTATACGTATTTAATCACAAAGTTTTTTGAATCATTATAGATATTCAATTTGGGATTTTATTACCGTAAACCGCAGAATAAAGTCAAAAAATATATCATCATTCAAATTTTTTTTGTCCAAACAATTAAGATCACCAGACATAGCTTTATACACTTAAAATCACATCGTTAACAGAACAATTGGAACGTTTATAGACAGAATTATGTGAACAAAACAAAATACTATGCAAACATTAAAATTTACTGCCAATCTAGTAAACATACATCGAAAAACATTATTCTTTCTAGTGTATACACAAAATTTTCTGCTCTTCACACATTATTATTCATCAACGGCCAAATATAGCACCCGGGGTTACTGTGTTAGCACAGTAATTTTCAGTGTAAAACTTTTCCCGTGCAGTGGCTCTCACAAATAGACATTGACAGTGTGGAGTCATCATCTTAGCACTATGATTTTCGGTTTCAGAATGTTCAGGAGTATAGAGCTATGTAAATATCTAATAGTGACATTTCTATCTGAATAAATTATACTGTAATCACTATATTTACTATAATAGTTAGTAAAAATCATTATATACACAGTCACAACCTATATACAATTTTGACGTCGTTTAATTTTCATCAGTCAATTTTATATGACAATGGGAAATCAAATTGCGAGGGAAAAATAGAAATAGGGCAGAAAATCGATACTCAGAAAGAAATAGTGTAGGGACTTTCGATGAATACCGTCCCGCCCAACGAAGACTTCCCTAGGGAGTGAAGTAACAAATATATATATATATATATATAACTGTGAGGTTGGAGAAAATGAGGGGGAAATTTTTGGTAGAACGAAACGATGAGCATAAAATAAATGCGTACACAGAAAGAAAAAGAAACTGAAAATTGTGAATCAAAATTAAAATATTATTTGGCTTTCTTTGTATCCATGTCGATTCAAATAATTATATAGCAGATGTGAGTGTGTATGTGCGTGTGTGCGTGTGTGTGTGTGTGTGTGTGTGTGTGTGTTTGTATCAAACAAATGCTCTATACTGCACCCCAATGGATAATCCAAGATAAAAGTGAAGAGCATATAAGGGGGAATAAAGACTACAGACGCCATATAGAGAAAGAAGCGCGAGGGGAAAAAGGAAATTTACAACAATGGCCGCATGTGGCTGAACTTCATAGACTAAAATTGTGCGCCCCCACAATATATACAGTCAAGCAAATTAGCAATAAAATCCATCGCGTGTGTGTGAGTCCCGTAGCGATTAATTCTTATTTCTCATAATGCAATGCGATGATTCACACTTGCATGACTAACAATTTCTAATGGCAGCTGAACAATAAATTATGTAAAAATAAAATTTCATTGAATTTCATCAATACAAATACTACGTAAAATTATTAATAATAAGCTGTGCTGAATTTGGATAGTTTGAATTTATTATTTCCATAAATTGAAATTTTTAGGTATCTGCAAAAGACAAAACACCAGAACGAATATAAACTTCAACAATATAATATAATTCATAATGATTATTCATTAATAATGATTGTTGAATTATTTTTCAAATATAATTACTTATTGACAATGATACAAATGTTCGAGATTTCAATTTGTGGGAACAGTATTGAGCTGCGTTGTTAAATTTAAGTTTAGTATTCACAATATTACATTGCTATGTCATATACCTTCATCCCACTATATAACTTGTCAATTAATGGTTAATTTAATGATAATAAGTGAGTATGAATTGAGAGACTGATAAATACTGGTGTCTTTCCAGTCTCAGTTAGGACACTTCAACGATCACACTACTGAAATTGCCTTACCAATATTTCTCTTGATAAATTATGAAGTAAGTTGGATTCACGAATATTCACTGATTAATTTGTAGATGATCAAGTGAATTTGTATTATTTAACGGCTAATAAAGTTACAAGATTTGAAACGATCCAGTCGTAATTTAAATATTACAATAAATATCTAATAGAAAAGATTATACATGCATAATAAAATTAAATGTGATATTTTTAAATAAAATTGCTTTGTTAAAAAAATATTTGTACAATGAAAATATGTTTCATGCAATAGAATGCGTTCTTTTAAATTTCAATTTAAAATTGACTCAAATCATCAACTCATACCTTTTTGATCACTCAAAAACTCCTCCAAATACGTATAATATATTATAATTTGATGCTCTATAAAAACATGATTTTGGCCAAAATTTGAAGTAACCAAAAAAAAATAATCACCAAGAATTTATTTTATACACATGCTCACAACGCAATTAGCTTTGCAATGGATAAAATAGAACACACCCTGGGGTTCGCATAAGCAATTATATAAATAAGATAAACTTTTCAAAACATTTATCATCAAATTATGTCAGGAATTAAATGGAATAATCGACACGGTGACACGAATACATAGTAGGACGTCATTCAAGTACTAAACCGTCACGAAATGCAACACATATATATATAAAGAGGGAAGTGAACGAATGATTATACGCACGAAAGCGAGTTACGGAGGGTCACACGAGATCGTATAGATGATGGTAAAATTTATATGCATATATATTGGAAAGGGGTTGGTTAGAAGCGCCAGCAAGAAAAAAAGTAACATGATATTTAAACACGTAACTAAAGTGTAATTGGCCAGGGGAATTCCACTACTTCCTTGGCATCCACCACACATAGGGATATCAATCCCATATATATAAATGTCCCTATAAATATTGTAAATCTCTATAAAGAATAGTATGAAAAGTAAAAATAATGACAGTGTGATAGTCAAGAAAAAAAAAGAAGAATAAATAAATACAAGAATATTAAAAATATAAATGAATAAATCAAAAAAGAAATGAAAAATTTTCAATTCATTTGTCTAATTCGATTGGAGAGATAAAACCTATACTTACACGAATCCTCTACAGTGAAGATTGACTGGGTGAATGACAAGTATACACACCCATTATAGATGCTAGATTGTCACGATATTATATTATGTTGGCAGTGAAACTAAAGTGGCAATAATTGAACGTAATATAATGCCTAGGATAGAAATGGGTCGCGAATAAAAACGGTATACACCTATACATCATATAGACATAAATATATATATATGTCGATGAAAATTCACAATAAAATAGAAGTGGTATGATGGTTAATTACATACCAAATTTATGTATTTAAATAATTATTTCATATGATAATAAATACAGAATATTTTCCAAATGTCACATAAACAAATAATATATAAATAATTATCAATAAATATTGAATTATTTATACATTTACTTAATTCAATTGAATTGTGGCAATCCAAGCAACTTTTTACTCTCCACAATTTTTCATAGGACATATATAAATACATACAGTATATATAACTATTTTCTTTCTTTCTCGTTTGTTTTTAATACTTGTCGGATTATGTAATTGTCATGATTCGCACCGGTATAGATCTCATTACAACGAGTAACTAACGACTCATTCTCGCATATAATTTTGTGGAAAGAATGGAGAAACATATATTCTTTTTTTTCATCTAACCAATTTTATGAGAAAGTGGGACAATAAGCAAATGTAATAATAATAATGATAACAGCAACAATGAATAGAGTGAGAAACAGTGGATGTCGTGTTTGGCGTGAAATCGGAAAGGATAAAATCTTGAACGCGGTTAAAACTTTCGTGCGCCTGTCTGCTTTAAAAATGAAAAAAAAAAAAAAAAAAAAAAATCAACCAAGACGAAGGAACATAAAAAAAAAAGAAAAAAAAAAAGGAAGAAACAAATTGCGCAATACTGCTGCCAGTTCGTGACTCATTGCTCCATTTGTAACAATAATAATAAGAAGAAAAAAAAACAAGAAGATTAATAATAAAAAAACAGCAAACAAAAGGAGTACATTAAAAATAAATAAATGAAGAAAAAAAAAAAAGAAAAAGCAATGAGAGAATAGAGTGAAAGCAAAATGACAATATTTATTTTTATATTGATATATGAAAGACTTCACTACTACTTCCCATGTGTTTTAAATATTCAATAACACGCACACACAATACACTCAAGCCTGACGTGTAAATGCGCATTGGCCTTGGCCGTTAATTTACATCTTTGAAATATAAAATTGTGTTATGATAAATAATATACATAAATACATAAGTATTCGTTATCGTAATGTCATTGAAATCAATATGTCAAATATACTTTATATAAAATATTTGAGACTTCTGTATCGTACGAAATTTCATCACATCATCGTACATTAATCGACACTTATACCAATGTATATATTTCTTATCAAATTGTCAACAGTCATATCGAAAGTAGAACACGAAAGAATTGTATTGAACTTATCAATTGAATTGAGATTAAAAATATAAATTGTATCACTCACCCCACAGGCAACAGGATAATACGGACAATAGAAGCAGCTGATTGTGTCATATCATACTTTCGAAAATTCCAATTCTTTATTTTTCTTCTCTTCTTCACGCTCTTCCTCCAGTATATTTATTTATATTGTATTTTCATCTCCACAATTTAATCAATTTTAATCATGGAACAAACACATGAATATCCATCGTTCATTGCACCACTTCTTAATAATTGATCAAGCCCTATATATGTGAATATAAGTGATCGATATTTGCACGTTCATACATATGACGATGTATATATTCATTTTAAATCTCATTCATCGTCATACACTCACGTACCATATCCTTTTAGTCTTGTGTAAACCCTCGCTTTGTATTATTTAAAATGATTAAATAAAAAATAAATTTTTTTTATTCCAACTACACTTGGAATGACACGGCAAGAAACACCACACACAATATATCCACGGGCGTGCGCACATATATATATATATATATATATATATATTGTTGAATTTTGATTTATTAAATTGTATATACGGTGGGGGATAAGTCAAATTCACAATGAGATTTAAAAATCGTAGATAAATGCCATTGCCACAGAGAGAAGGTAAAAATCCCAGCAGTTGTGGGATCAAATGAAAAATATAGCGAGGTCGAAAGGTCCTGGACGCAGTTTGTAGCGTCCTCGGGGAATCCTCGTGACAGTTCTCACTCAGTAACAATCAAAATATATTTTATTCATTGACGGTTTTATCACTGTCACATTGTCATTCAACAATAACCAACATATTCATCAACAATTCATAAATAATTGTGAAATAGTGATATTTTTTTATGGGATTGTGACAGAATATCATTGATCCACGGACAATGTGTGCGACGAAAAAATCGAGAAAAAAAAAATAAATAAATATAAATAAAGTTTTATGTGTATCAGAGTATATTTATACTTAGTGTTGCTGAAGGGCCGCCTTTTACACTACTGAAACTAGGTACGTACAGTGATGGCACACACATAACATAAGAGTCGGAGTTCACAAACACCAACCACTGTACGCTCGAAACGTGAAAGCAATACTGCGGCTCTATTGGAATACTGTAGCGCCACGCGCAGACGCATCTCGACCATGGTCTCGACACACGCCGACGCATTTAGCTGTTCCCCTTCGACTTTATTATTATTTGAGAAGCCGGACAAATGATGAGAGGGATATTTGTATTGCGAATTTTATAACAAGATTTATACACAAAAATTAGTATAGTTACTTTTTGTTTTTCATTTTTCTTTCTTTTAGATTGTTGTTATGTAGTTGATTATGTGACAATGACATTTTATGTATAATAAAGAAGAATATGGCTGTTTTTCATTACTTGCTTTTTCTTTTTGTTCTCGTGGCGGCGGAAAAGAGTTGAATAAATACATTGGTCATTTATTATCGAGTTATACTTTTGATATGATATACGACGGACTACAATACATTTGGTAAATGTTTGTGTAACCATGGCGGATTAAAAATTTTCCAAAACAAATATGTCGGTGAATGGAGAGAGCGCGCGCACATATTAAACTTGCGCGCGAATTTTCAAATGTATTTTGTGTAATTTTGTG
>CAJUYH010003295.1:33609-48062 GCA_910591685.1 Galerucella tenella | reverse complement strand
ACCACGTACTAAATGCTTTCTTATGACACTTAAGACAGTTGTTTGCCCGCAGACGCCATATTGGGTCACGTGATTTGGAATGCCTAATTTCAATTTTTTCCACATTGGAACTTTGAAAAAGGTTAGGTTAGTTTTGTGGGGAGTTGGTTCATTAGGACCTCCAGTGGCAAGAGTTTATTGCGTCTTAGGTCTAATACCTATACACCCACAGCAGAGCCTAAGCCATCTGTATACCAACAGCGATCTGCTCTGTAGTTCCTTAGTCCCTCCTTACGGAGAACCCAGTTAACTTAATCATAGAACAATAACTCAATTAAGAGATTGGATAATAAGAGGCAAAGTAGCTATTCTTGACATCCTTCGCAATTGTACGAATGCGCATGGTTGGGAATGGTCAATTTGCGAACTCATTCTAAAGTGGTACCTATTCTTAAACTCTCTTCGTAGATGTGTCAACATTTGAAAGATCCGAATGGTCAAGAATAGCGCTCAAAGGTCATTCGTAGAATTCAGTGGCAAGCTTCTCAATAACAGTGAAGTATGTTCTCCTTAGAACCATAGAACTGAACGCACATTTTGCTTGGACTAAAAATGGTGGTAGGTGTCATTTCATCATAAGTTCGCCATCAAAATCAAAATTCCAAGCATTTGTGTATTTGAATGACCAACATAGTTTCAGTGATACTTATGAAATGCGGTATCGTGGAGAGTTTTTTTGTACATAGTGAAATATTAGAATTGTTTCTGTGCAATATAATGGGTATCCCAATAGTTTGTACCAACAACTCAGGAGGCTAAACATAAGTATAGACTCTATATAAAATATATAGGCATGCAAAGTTGAAAAATCTTCTCTGCTCAAAATGAATTGAAGACTTGAAAATTAATCAATATTAAACAGTTCGTGATCACTTATTGGTGTTATGAACAGTTCTGCAGTACCATTGCGAGCTCTAGTACGGACTCAGTGTAATGGTAGATGATGTAAATGTTTTCCATAGTTGATATTCTTCACTTCTACATGCCACACCTGAATTTGTCAAACATTCTAAACGAAAAAGCGTTTTCTAGTTATATTAAAGCACATGACAAAGTACTAGGTATCCTTATTCTCGACCTCTCTATCATGCATCATGTTAAAGGTACTTACGAACTTTTGGGGACACATCGTATTTAATAAATTAATTGTTTCAGGTTATTTGAAAACGTTCCAACAGTTTTTTTCCCAGTACTATACTTTGAACAAGAAGTTATTCTACCGGCGAACATGGCGTTTTTAATCAAAATGGTGATAAACATACAAACAATTTGTCTAGCGATTGGTATTATTTGTATAAGTCTGTCGATCTTCGTCTTCATCTGCGTTTTCTACCAGCGAAATAAACAGATATTTGGTAGGGAGAAAAAGATCAACTATATACATAAAGAAGAAACGCCTCTTAATCAATAATCAGGAAGAAAAATTTGCGCAACTATGAAATGTGATCTTTAAGATGTGTTCGAGATCCTTGGAACTGAAGGTGGTGTTCATTTGCATGCGCAGCACTGAGTTTTTAGAGCGAATTGCATGTGGAAAGTCGTAGAATTTGATAGCTCAGGACAAAACACCGTAGTTGTAGTGCTGGCACCAATTTTTCGGTAGGTATTTGTGGAAAGCTGAAAATTTGTCCTATACCCTTGAAACTTCACCCTAACAACGAATTGCAGATCTGACTGGTGAGTACCGAGGCTAAATCAACCTGTAAATTTTCAAAAATATCAATTTCTCCTGCCAAAAATACTTTCAAGGCTACTTTAAATTTTAATGGGGTATTATTTATAATTAGAAAATAAGATTATAAAATAAAAGAGACAAATCATTTTGTTGGGACTTTCTGTCTACCAAGTGATCTAAAAAAATTGAGTGTGACTGCTAGTGAGTGGCAGTATTGGCAAGCTGTAGTGTGGGAGACCGATTATTGTCAGGTGAAGATGAAGATTTTTGTACTCATAATATTTTTTCAATAGAATAATTTATTCTATTTGATTTTGTGACTACATATTCTTGTAATCATTCATTTCTTTGATACGTGAAACTAGTGATTTTAACATAAAAAATATATCTACAATTTATAGTACACATTTTTAGTTGAGATGCTGTCACAAAAAAGCAATTTTTAAAATTCTGTATAAAGCGCATGGCTTTCTTAAGTCACGGCAGCAACTGCACAGACATTCTCATACTTCAGTCTATAGCGCTCTACATAATTTTTTAGATCACCTGGCAGGCATGCAAGAAGTTCCAACAAAATGATCTGTCTCTTATATATTCTTATTTTCCAATAACACAATAACCTATGAAATTTTAAGTTGGCGCAAACACATTTTTTATAGATTTGATAGTTTTCCGGAAATTATTTTTAAAAGCGTTGAAAACCTGACTAAATCACTTGGCCTATTTTTCCTAAACCATTTGAACATTAAACTGCAACATTTCAAATAGCCTAAAAATATTTTTGGTCAAAAAAATGAATAGTTAAGGGCTGATTTAGCACCGCCACTCACCAGCCAGATCTGCAACTCCGCGTGTTGAAGTATAATAGGAGAGGTGAGTATTTGACAAATTTTCAGCTTGTCTAAAATATCTACCCAAATATTGGTGCCATTTGGACTAATAGATCTTAAACAATTCACAGCTACTACTTTTTTTTATATAACAGTCCATATAAAACAATTGTTTTGAGGCTGTGCCATGATATTTACCTACAGGGTATTCCAGAATTTTTCGGACAAACTAGTTTTTATGTTACAGTAGTGGACTTTGTGCCAAAGATTTTTGTTATTTATAAGTATCGCTAATCTGAACTTTGGCTCTTCAAGCCAAATAATTGGATCCAAATATAGATATTAGTAAAGATCTTATCTGATTGGCCCATTCATTCATTAATTCGATTTGTGCACAACAGCCCAGGCACTCAAATTGTAACTAACTATATAGGCCACTTATTTTACTGCAAAGAGTTACAGTACTTGTAATGGTTATATTATTTCCTCTCCAAAGTGTTTCTGTTTGAGTCCTTCTAGGTTCTCGTAGAAGCAGAATATGTGAGTGGGTGTTTCATCATAGAGTTCTCATTTCCTTCTCATAGGTTCACTAACTTTGCCATTTTGTGCAAATATTTCCTCAGGGTGCACTGTCCAGTCACCAGGTCGGTAACTGTCTTCAAATTTCTCTCACTTAATTTCAATACCCTGGTTAAGAGTCCATTGTCTACCTTATTCAGTAGATTCTTAGTATGGAGGTCTCCTTGTTTCGACCTCCATTTGAGCTGGTGCTTTCCATCTAATCAGTTCCCGGTTTCCCCTCTTATACAATCTTCTGTGATTCCTCAAAACGGTTGCGGACCTATGATGTCTGTCTAATTGGCGAGAGCTATATTAGAGATATGGCGCAATTGACATTGACATTCGGCCAAACAGACATGATATTTAGAAATATCGATATTTGGATTCACGTACCTGGCCAGTAGTAGAAATAGTATAGAAATTTTTGGGTCTACTACTTGTACTCATTCCTTCTCCTATAGTTTATCCGATGAATGTCTTTAAAAAAAGCCCTGTAGAAATAATGTGATATTTGAATTGCTAATATATTTAACTATTTTTAATTCGTATCCTCTGTATATTTATAAAGAATGTCCAGAAATTTGATTGAATTTTAGTGTGAGTAGAAAAGATATAAATTATGGAAATAAAATTTCCGTAAAAGTTATGTCTGAGAGCTGCCTATGTTAAAAAGTATAGAATACAATTTTTAAATTTATAATGAGCAAAAGTTGGAGATATTGCAAATTCGAACTATGATAACTATCTCGATGCGGCTAACAGCGCCGAAAAAAGCATTCTGAATACACTCGTTGAGTTTATTCATTTGCATCCCTTACAGAGTGATTGAAAAAAATTGTATGGATTTGAAAAAAATGCAGCAACGGGGAGGATTGTCATATTGTTGCCAGTAGACACTGTCTGCCAAATTTACCATCAAGACAATTAATTGAAATAACAAACAAATTATTCAATAATAAACATTTGATTTTATTTTATAAAAAGAAACGGTCTATTTCGGCATACTACGCTCTGATATCTACTTATAAAAGGTATCATCAACTTTGTTAACAAATATTTTCAAATTCAAAGTCCAAATTATCCAAAAAAACAGTTTTTTATCCAAATATATAAGTCGTAGTAATTTGACAAACTCACCCAATAATTGTCAACAAATGAATAAATTTTTGCAAGCGCTGCAGACCAGCCTAAAGTCTCAACGACATAGTCAGTATCCTAATGGGTCCATTTCTGAATCTTGTTGAAAATGATTCCCGCTTCCCGTGAATCTCCACACTTTCCGTTCTCTTTCAACAGGAACTTCTCCTTTTAAAATTTTGGTATGTAATTACAATTTATTCCCGATAAATCCAATAGTTGAGAATTTTAGAAAACTATCGACAGAAATATGTGCTTAGACTGCTGGGGTGAACTGGATAACCTTACAACTTATATCATGGGTACAAATATAGCATACAACCAATCGGTATCCCAAAAAATATATACACGTATAAGTCAATATTTGATCAACTGATTGATCAGCTCGACATGACCAGTCAGAAGCTTCGAGCCATATATTCTTTTTGTTCTCCTGGCTGTATCCCTTATGTGGAGAGACCATTAGTCCTCATCAGGCTCATCAGTGTTTGTACTAGGTCCTTTTTGGGCACATTACTCCTAGGAATCTGTATCTCCAATGAGAGAGTGCGTCATATTTGAAGATTATCCGAGGTCATTCCTTCACGTTAAAACACAAGAAATAAGTTAATCTGCCAAAACGTTCGAGAAAATTCCATACTCGAACAGAACGTAGCCATCATCCAGTTATGACTGAGATATTTAAAATGATAGTCCAAGATCATTGGGAAATAAGTGGAGTTACGAAGTTTGCCCACCTTTTCCCTATTTTAATTCAACTATTTATGTATTTATCCAGCCAATTATTAACATCATTTGATACCTACTATGTAAGTGATCTATCCCTTCTTGTGGTACTAGGCTAAGACGTATTGTCATTGAAGGTGGATGAGTATTCTTTATAGAAGACGTGCGAAATAGGGGCAAGTTTTATCATAAAAGAACATGAAAAAAAAACAAATCAAGCCTGATACCATTATTTGTTTATTATAAAAATAGTTACATCTAATAAGATCTAGGTAACTTGTTGATTTAAGACTTTTTTAAATCACTCTGTGAAGGATTTTTTGAAAGCTGAACATGTGCATGTGTATTTGACAGATTATCAAATGCTCTTTTTGAGATCGTCAGTTACATCGAAATATTTTGTTTTTTATTATATTTCGAATATGTAGGTATACATGTCAAATATCCCTAACTTTCGGGAGTGTGTTCATTTTATCTCAATCAGAAGGAGTGTAAATAACAAATTGATACTGGAAACTATGGCGTGCCGTTTTGGTATATTTAATAACATCGTTTTAAAAACAAAAACAAAAATATCTCTTCTTTCAAAAATGTTTATTCCCTAATTATTCTGTTAATGAATTAAAATTATGTTTTTTCTAATAATAATACAGGAATTTCCATTATGAGAAACATAATAGAAATTACCGATTTAAAATTATAAAAAACATAATAGAAATTCAAGGATTAAAATTATTGAAAACATAATAGAAATTCAATTTACATTATGTATTGAGGTTGCCTATACTAATCTAATGCAAGTACCTGAAATCGTATAGTAAATGCATTACTGCAGAATAGGCAACCTCAATACATAATGTAAATTGAATTTCTATTGTTTTCAATAATTTTAATTCTTGAATTTCTATTATGTTTTTCATAATTGAAATACGTGTATTATTATTATTAGAATCATAATTGAAATTCAAGTATTAAAATTATGAAAAGCATAATAGAAATTCAAGAATTAAAATTATTGAATAAATAATACAAAACGGATTTGTATTATTTTCTTTATAATTTTTTTTCTTCAATTTCCATTATGTTTTAAATAATTTTAATTGTTGAATTTCCATTTTGTTTTTCATGATAATAATACACGAATTTCCAGTATGAAAAACATAATACAAATTACCGATTTAAATTTATGAAAAACATAATAGAAATTCAAGAATTAGAATTATGAAAAACATAATAGAGATTCAATTTCCATTATGTATTGAGGTTGCCTATCCTGCAATAATGCATTTACTATCCGATTTCAGGTACTTGCATCAGATTAGTATAGGCAACCTCAATACATAATGGAAATTGAATTTCCATTGTTTTTCATAATTTTAATTCATGAATTTTTATTGTGTATATCACAATCGGCAATTTATATTATGTTTTCCATAATGGAAATTCCTGTATTATTATTATGAAAAACATAATTTTATTTCATTAACAGAATAATTAGGAAATAAACATTTTTGAAAGGAGAGATATTTTTGTTTTTGTTTTTAAAACGATGCTAATCAATACCAAAACGGCATGCCATAGGAAACGCTCTTACACTCGAATTTGATGGAAAAAAAGATTTATTTGAAACTTCAAAGGAATGTAGCTCAAAAAAAGCAATGAAAATCTATTTATAAACTACTTCACACAAAATTTTAAGCACGTTCAATCACATCACGTAGAACGCTCATCAAATTTCAACCAATATTTGGTTATAACTACTTAAATTTAGTAAATGAAACGGTTACTACTTTTTTTATCGTATTTTTAGTTGTAGATTTTTGTTATTACTGTTTTTTTGTACTTTGTTAATTCGTTTATGTTTTCAAATTTTAATTGGTTTTAATATATTTTCAGGATTATAAGAAAAGTCTGGCAACAAGGTACAACTTGGCAAATCTAGATTTCAATTTATCAAACTACACTGTGCAATTTCATTATTTTCATTTTCCCATAGACTCAAGTAACAAACATATTGAAATACCATTTACATAATAAATATGAAACTAACAAAAACCAATCAGTGACGACACTGAAAAGAACTGAAACCAAATTTATAAAATATAATGTACAAACTCTAATTACGCCTATTACCAATCCATTCCGTTATATAACCGGACAATGCTCTTTCCTAATTGGTTCATATTTGCATCAACATAGTTTGAATTTATAGTCAACATTTCCTCTAATTTTGCTACTGTTGTGGAGTCATGAATCTCTCTTTCGTTCAGCAAACATTTTGTGCAGGAACGTAACAGCACCATGTAAGACTGTGATCTTTCAATGAAGTAAGATTAATAGTCGTCAAAATCTCAAATGAATCCAAAAATGTCTCGATTTGAACCCGAATTTCATTATAAAATCTGTAGATTACACGACGTCACAGTGTACCTGGAGAGGTGACTGACACAAATATAAATTTATACCTTAAAAATCCTAAGATGCTAGTAAACTGACTGATAAAGTGGTTAAAACCTTTATCACAATAATAAACAAAGCGTAGTTGCCTTTGTGTCATATATTCACACTGAGCCTTTTCGGAAACTCGCTCCAGTAAGCTACCAGTTATAAACGATTTTGCTACAGTGCAATTCTTGCGGGCGGTACAGTGAGATACAGATTGAACTAATTAATAACCAGTACCAAATATTATTGTTTTACGGTTTGGTAATTTTTTATATTAAACCTGAATTTGCCAAGTTGTAAGTGTTTTGAAACGCTCACCTTGTATAAATAAATTACCATAATTGTATTGATAGTTTTTATTTGCAAAATGTAATAAGTAGAATTCATGTTAAAAGATACTAAAAACATGAAAAACTTGTTCACAAAATCGAATGTACCTATAGAAACTTGAAGTGTAAATATTTATATTTTAGTATTTTTAATAAAATGGTTTGAAATACTTTTATTTTGTGTTTTATTAAAAAAATCTAATCCACATAAAACGAGATGGTTGCTAGACTGTTCTTCACATCTGGATTCATTTTGGGTTTCCAATTATCACCTTTTTCCTCCACCACTTGTATATTTGAAATTCAATGGTACATAAACAAGCCACTTAAGTTTAAAACAAAATATGTTTTGTGAGCCATGACTATATGAAAACCAGATAAGGAACAGGCTGTAAGTATTTGTAGCAAACTTATGACGGCAGATCAATACCAATAAATATTTTGCGAACATGTATAATATAAACTGGACAGACATAAAATAATGAAGTGAAAAGAAAAACAGATAAAGGTGGTTCACAGAGAATCTTCAAGAAATTTGTTTACTGTATAGCTTGCAGCTATTAATGGCTTTTCAATTTTCTGCTGAAAGGGACACTTTCCTGGAATAAGGTAATTTATTGCATAACTTCATTTCCATGAATTCAAATAGTATAATCATACACCAAGGTGGGGAAGACTAGTATTATTGACCGAACATTAAAATTATTTCGCGAGGGGATTTGCCCCGAGCGGAATAAAGTGCGAGGTTCATAAATGTTTTCACCACCGTGGTGTATATACATTTTTTCCACTACCAGCCAAATTTAAGGGGAATCTATCGGCAGCGATTTGACAGAATATCGAAATATTTTTGGCAAAGAATAATGAGGTAATGGATGTACTTATTGAAAATTAAGAAAAAACATATGTAGATTAATGTTGAACTTAGAATTCTCATCGAATAAAAACTTTGAAATGCTAACCAAATTTTGTTGAAAAAAATACGAATCATGAGGTAATTACACATATTAAGCAAAGTTTGAGCTCTTGTAAAGAATTAAATATGGATTGAATGGAAAAACTAATTGATAAGAAGTCTAATTTGAAGCTTTATGAATACTATATCATCAAATTACTTATGACCGTACAATTCCTTATTGAAATTCGGTTGCTACCACTAAAATATCGGATAAAAATCCATCTCTCGCTTTTCTATCCTTCTATGACTGACATTGTCTCTCTGCTTCGGTAGTCGCGTGCCGTTCCATTGTTGATACAACGCTCACCGGTCTCGGCGGTCTCCCAGTCCAGTACTGACGCAGCTTATGGAGTAGTACGTGAACCAAAATCCGCTTGGACCGCTTGGCTACCTACATGTTGCGGAGCTTTCATATTTCTAATAAAATTTTCGTTATGTGAACTTAAACGTGAGGACGTAGGGAAACAAAAATATATACAAAGCATAATTGTGCAAGGTCGAATTTGGTAGATGCCCCTTAAGACAAGAATTAAAAATAATTGACATAGGTACACTATTTCAATGCTGTAATAGTATATTATGCAATGAGCACATAATGATGCCCATTTGGCACGAGTATGAAATTTGCAGCACGAGCCCTAGGCAAGTGCTGCAATTCATACGAATGCAAAATGGCCATTTTGTTGCGAATTGCATACTATACTTTTTCTATGACAACATATCGTTCACGTTTAATACATGCATACATTGCAAAAACTTTGAAAGGAATAAACTGATATTTCATTATTCCGAATTCGCCGCTAATGGGCTTTCTATCAGAATTAAAATATAAATTGAAGAAATATGTAAATATTTTCTTTATTGCTATTTCTAATAGGTACACAGAAATAGAAGCCCATAAAATGTATTTATAGAAAACAACTATGAAATTACTCGTTACCTACTAAAACTTTGACAGAAACGATCTGCTGACATTTCATCAATTTGTCGCTGAACGTCATAATTTGATAAGCCGTAGTCGTCGTGATTTTAGAGTGAACCTAGACCTAACACGAAATATTCCATTTCGCATTTGTTGCTTAGCAGCTTGCCTAGCAGCCGATGCAAAAATGAAATTCCGTACAAAATGTGCTTGTTTATGATGAAGTTACGGTTATAAAATAAACATTTATCGAGGTTGTCGTAGAAAAATAAAATATTACATCGGTATTGCGACACAACACAACACCTTGAGCAGTGATGGGTAATGTTAATAACCACCTATTTCATTAACCAGTTTTTAGCGTTAATAAACGCTAAGTTGAAAATTGTTTTAAATTAACCACAGTTAACAATTTAGGCGACCACTTAAAAAAGGAGAAGAAGAATTTTCAAAGTGTCAAAATTCAAAATATTTTCAAATTCTCTGTTATGCTTCTATTATAGATGTATAGATTCTTCGCTTCACACTCTATATTTATAATTCATACTACACCAGAGCAACCATAGCCCATGTTACTGGTCCAGGTCTATTAAATAGCATTGCGCAGACTCCTGACGTCCGCGACTGTCGATAGGTCTGTTCTCACAAGCATCACAGACAGTCTTTGACAATCCGGATTCGGCGCAAAGACCCTAAAGTGTTCTCGAGAGAACTTTTTAGGGTCTTTGCGCCGAATCCAGATTGTCAAAGACTGTCTGTGATGCTTGTGAGAACAGACCTGGAGATTTCTGAATTCTGGAGCTTTTATTCACATCTCAAATAAGCTTAGGTATATTATGTCAAAATTTTTGTAATAACGGACAGAACACAAATATCTAATAAACAATTTTTTTGGTTAAAAATTGATAGTTAATAACTAGTTATCAACCAATGACCGGTTAACAAAATTATTAACTGGTTAATACCCATCACTGACCTTGAGTGTAAGAGCTAGACTTATACACCACAGCACTCACAAACGCAAAACGAGAAGCGTTTACCTCGTCGTCTGACTAACAAGTCCACTGTCTGTGTTCGCTCCATAGATTATGAACGTACTTCTTATGTCATCAGTCATTTTTCGTTGAGCGCGAATTTCAAACTAACTACTTTTATATTCAAATAATTTTATCTTGATAGGTAATTTCATGCAGCGAATACGTTGAAGACAATCTCCTGGGGATAAGAAATCATATTGCACAAGCTTTTGTTTAACTATTATCACTGGATTCTCAAAATATTTGAATTAGTCTCAAGCATAAATAGTAGATTAAAGCTGAGATCCACTTTCATGGCCTCCATTTGGCAGGGTTTAATTACTACTGTAATGCACATGTAGGCTACTGTTTGAATTCTCGACAGGTTATCTCTCGTAGTAAATAGAGTCTACGGAATGTCTCCTGTTACCTATTATTTATTTAAAATAATAGGGCAAGATAAATTGCAACGGCGTGCCTCAGGTTTGAATTCGGAGACCAGACTAATATCAGTTCAGGGAGTAGTCTTACCGGTTCGCGGGTAATCCTACTTTATTTAAGTTATTGAAGTTATATTGAAGTTATTGAGATAATAGATAAAGTTAAGAAACCAAATGAATTTGATAAGTTAATAAATCAAGTTAAGGAATGTAATTAAAGTTAATCAAGAAAGGTGAGTGGGCGCCACCCTGAATAATATTAGTCGACCTGTTTTTGACCTCAACAAACCTGGAAATGCTGGAAGGGAAGGAATATGAACAACGTTGTTAAATTTACAAGTTGTATAATGAATTTAAAACTGATATCACAGTGAATAAAAAAAATGTTGTTGTTGTTTGTTGGGGCACGTTGTTTTTACGTTGATTTACTTTCCTTAATTTCTTCGGACAGGTCCTTGGTGTCTCTGTTAATCCATGGGAATTCAGTTCATGGTACTTACCTCATGTCACCGGAATGTTACGTACAACGTACAAATTGGCAGGAACAAAGTGGCAGGTACAAAGTCGCAGGTACAAAGTGCTAGGAAAGATACAGTGTATCAGCAATAGTTACATTTTTTTTATGTAAAATTCAGGATATCTGCATTAATTCGTTTTACAATTGTTTGAGAAATTCATTTAAGAACGTGGTTCATAAAAAAATATCCTGTATTTTACTATTAAAAAAACAAAAGAAGCAATAAAGAAATGTGATATGATACGATATGATATTATTAAGGAAATCTTATCTATTTCCATCCATCAAAGAAATCAAAGAAACAATATCTAAATAACATAAAAACTGAATTTTATTTTACCACTTATTTCAATCACAGAAGGCGATAAAAAAAATGTAATCCGAAAATATTATATTCTAGGTTGGTAATTAAATTTAATTAATTAATTAATTAAATATACATATTTTAAAGACTTCAACTATATACATGTGAACCTTTTATCAACTGTATAAGAAAAACTAGAAAAACTATACCAAATAACAAGATAAAAAAAACAATATCGCTGTATGTGCGTATCTGGCGCTTATCACTAGTAGGAAAAAATATAAAAGCAAGAATCAGAAATGAAAAGCATATACGTAAATGCGCTTTAGAAAAAAAAGTTTGAGGTAAACCTCTCACAAGAAATTAAAATTAACCTTATCGGTTCATGGTTCACAGGAGAAAGAAAGATTATTCTTACTACTCGCTATCAAATCAAATCATGCGATGAGCAATCGACATACGTTGCATATCCCTTTCTTGTTCACATGCTCCGCTTCGTGAAAAAATTCACACATTGGTAGTGTGTTCTTAATTTCTCTTTCTATAGGAGAGAAGGATTGAAATATTTGACCAATATCAGTGTATACTGATCCTCACCAACGGAGATTATCCGTCGCACATTAAATTTAAAAATTTGCCTTTCAGCGGTGATCGATGCTACAGGTTCTCGACGAGAATCACATGTTGGTAAGGAAAAAGGACTGGCTACTCGCCGTCCGGTAGATATTCAAATATTCCAATGATAGGGGCCAAATATAACGTTACACTCCATTAATGATTATTGATCCCACCACAACCCCTAAAAAGCCCCAGGCTAGAGCACTGCACTATTTTATGCACTATCTGTGGGATTGGGTACAATTAATATAAAATTGAACGCCACCATCCTTTAAGCGAAACAAGAGCAATGAAAAAGAAAAACAGAAGCCAAAGTTGGAAAGCTGGAAACACGTTAACTTTAGAAGTAAGGTAATCATTATTCATTTAAATATTTGATATTCAACATAAGTTGAATATTACAAAAAAAACAAACGGAAGGAATACAAAATTTATCAATAAGCACGCCAAAAATAAGACAAAGAAACTTATCTCAGAGGCCTGGGGTTGATTGCAGTTCATAGCCCGATCACTCCACTCGTGCACGGAACGGGAACAGAAGTAGCCTGAATCTTGCCCAAATTTAAACTGTAGGTAAACTTGGACTTTCCTTAAATTATGGTCAACTTGCCGGCTGCAGAGCTGCGGAAAAGATAAAAACAGAGATAAGTGCAACACACAATACATAATGAAGGAGTTATACTCCAAAATATTAAACTCCTTTAATTGATTTTTGACTTGGGCGAAAAAAATATACTGACTTCTTAGGATTTACTTTATTAACGTGGGTTCTAGTTCCTTATTAACCTATTGTTAATTGCAGAGAATAGTCTAATCGGATAACATTAGAGCTATTGTACTAGAGTTTGTTCAACCATCCTTTGCCGTTACGTCATACATTGTCTAGCTTGCTCTCTCATTCATAAAATGAATGAGACGGAATTATGACGTCATTAACATATTTCTTATCTAAGGTCGACATACATTTTATCTGTTACTTTTAACAGTTGAGTTATCATATTTTGAAAATAATTCTATGTCATTGATTATAATTTTAAGGTTAAGTGTAAAATAACATTCAAACTTACTTCTGTAAGTTCCTTGTGGCATTAATTATTATTTTTTCTCCTATTTTTTGGGAATCAAACCACAATAATGTTTTTTATTTTTTTATTTCGACGTTTCGGTAGCGTTCCAGCTACCTTTGTCAAGATTAACTAATAATAAAATAATTTTTGGTCCCTATCTGACACAACGAAAAAAATATGACAACTAGACAATCAATATTATTTGAAAGTTTAAGACTACAAAACTTTGTTGTCAAATTTTATTAAGGTCCATTCATAGTAGATCACATCTCTGGTAAAGTGTGAAATAAAATATTTTATTTTATGACATTCCAAAGATATGATAGTTTACTAGAAATGGAATCCAGTGAAGTGCACGTTCCAGGAACGGTTTTTATTGGGACAGCGCTTTTTTTCGCTTATTTTGGAAATGTTGTTAATAAAACGCGTTTGTTGTTGCTTTTTTGTGCATGATCATTTTTGTTTTCAAAATATGTATGACTCAGTTTGGTGATTTTGTGTATTGAAGTGTGTATCGATTAACAACTATTCCAATGATAAATCATAAGAAAACCTGGATAAAAACTTATGATGCTATCCTGATAACGCAGGTAATTGATTATTGGAAATTTCTCTTTCTAACATTGGTAACCAAATTTGACTACATTCGGCTGAAATACTAGCTACACATTTATCTGCATTTAGTTGTATCATTTTGTTTGATTTTCGTCTTTTATTATTGGGCTCTTTCAATATTATTTTTGTCGAATCCCATTGAATTTTATGCCCCTCTTCCCAAGCATGTTTACAAATACCTGACTTAACCCTAGAATGCCAACGTTCAAAATATATACGTTGATGCCAACAATACGTAAATTTTACGTACATCT